>CAJJDM010000065.1:80645-140818 GCA_905182975.1 Paramecium primaurelia | reverse complement strand
AATTATATAATTATATATTAATGTATTATTATAATTAGCAATTATATTTAATCACATCATTTATAATATTAAAATGTTCAATAATAATTAATTTCAATATAATCCATCTCCACAATTGATATTGCCATTATAAAACAAAACTTAATATCAAAATCCTATAATATAAAAAATTACAATAGAAGGAGACACCTATGAAAAATTTCTACCACCAATTGGATAAGGATCAGAAGGTATTGTTTATAAGGGAAGAAATATTAAAACATAAGTAATTGTAGCTATTAAAGAATACAAATCAATAAATCAAAATGAATTAAAAGCCATATAAGCAATTTAAAGAAACAATTTCAGTAATATTATTGGAATAAAAGGAGTATAGATTCAATAAAATTCTCTTCCAATTATTGCAATGGAATTTGCTCATGGAGATTTCTTGTAATTTATGTAATCATAAGAATATCAAAAATTAAGTTATGATGAAAGAAATTCATATTTTCTTTAAGTAATTAAATAAAATGATATTTTAGATGGTATAAGGAGTTGAATAACTTCATTCAATAGAATTATTTCATAGAAATTTAAAACCTGAAAATTTTGTATACATTAAAGATTCTAATAATAAAATGACTATTAAATTGATTGATTTTGCATTAGTCAAAGAAACTTAAAATTAAATGGTAAAAACTATTTAGGCTGGAACAGAATAATATATGGCTCCTGAAGTGTTTGATCCTTAAAACGGATTTTATGATAAGTCAGTTGATATATGGTCTTTGGGGATTATTTTTTATGAAATATTGGCTCAAGAGAATTTCTTTAAAGGTACTTTGAAATCTATAATTTTAGATAAGGGAAAAAAAAATTTCTCTTTGATAAAGTAAAATGGATAAAATTTCATCGACGAGCGAATTCAGTATAATTATAAAATTTAACAAAAAGAAAAAGATTTAATTAAAAAAATGCTAAAAGTGAATTCATCCGAAAGAATATAATTAAAAGATGTATTAGGATCTTAAACTGTATTTTAATAATTATAAATTAGAACAATCCTATTCCTCTTCCTCTACCTCAAAAAAAACCTTAAGATATATAAGAATATAATGTCATAATTGATAGGATACCTGATCAACAACGAAAAGAACAAGAGTAGAAATTGAAAAAAGAAAAAGATTAATATGAATCTTTATTCACTATTGTAAAATAATAATCTAGTTAATAATCTCTTTAGATTAAAACAATTTCAGAACAAAATAAGTATTATTTAAGAATTAAACTATAAATTTAAAGAGAAGAGAAGATTTAAGATGTTATAAAATAGCAATAAATAATAACAAAAGATATTTAAGCATTAGAATAATAAGAGAGGATGATATAATAATTTGATTAATTACAACTAATTTCTCTTTATTAATAATGTAATAACAAACTTGAAGAACTTTAATAATCTTAAAATAGACTTAAAATTTTAATTGAAGAGGCAAATAAATGTATTTCATAAATCGAAAGATAATATTTAGATGAATATCAATAATAAATTGATAATTTAAATGATTAATTAGATAAATTTAAACATTTATCTAAAAATTAAAAATATAAAGATAAAATAAATTAAATAATTAATAAGATTGCAGATGAATCTAGTAAGTTGAATTCTCTAAAAGTATTAATATTTTAAAGAACATTAGAAGCTTATTAATAATACAATCAAAATTATGATTAAATTTAATAATCAATAAGTGATTTTAAGAAATAATATAAATAATTGCATGAATAAATTTACAATGACGAATAAATTGAATAGAAAAATGGAGATAGAATTAAAAAATTAAAAATCACACAAGATTAATTGGATTTATTTAAAAAGAGAATGAATCAATTACAAGAAAAAGTTAAAAGAGTGATCAATAGTCAATATTGCAATGATGAATAAATTATGAATTTAATAAATAATAGATTGGGTAGGATAGAATAGACTATAATTGAATAATAAAAATAATATGATAATTTCAATTAATTCAATGAATTAAATTCTTGTGAAATTATTAATTATTAAATAAACTAATTGGAAGAATTTTAGAGAAAATTAAAGGAAGTTGAAAATAATGAAACAGAATAAGTAGACTAACTAATGTAGACAATTTAAAAAATAGGAGCTGAAAACAAAAGTGAATAAGAAAAAGAAATTTTAAAGTTAAATAATCAATTATAGAATATGTATAAACAATACTCAAAAGCTCTTTAATCAATAAAATTTAAATCTGAAAGCATTGACTTTTATCTAAAAGAGAATGAGAAAAGAGATAAACTTGATAAATAATTGAAAGAAGAAATAAAGATTTTAGAAGAATATTTATAAATTTAAAATCAAAATTCTTAGTTATTTAATTAAGAATTAAATGATATTAAAGCAAAAAAAGGGAATTAAAAATATCAAATTGAAGAGATTATCAAAAAATTACAATAAACTAATAAATAAAAAGGTGATCGGTTAAAGATTGTAACTAATAAAGTGTTTGAAAAATAAATAGAAATAAATTTTACCTAGATAGATTTTAATTTAATGAAGAATTATGAATAATTAAAAATATAAGAAGAATAATTTCAAATAGAATTAAATAAAATAAATGATAAGATATGGTATTAATAATTAAATCCTTAGTAATTAAATGAATTAAAAAATTATATTCTTAAGATATATTCTAACATAAATGAATTAAAGATGAAAATTCCATATGATGACGATGTATACTAATAGTTCAATAAAGATTATCAATAAAATTTAGAATCATATCAAAAATTATATGCTTTAATTAATTATATAAAATAATATCATTTAACAAGATATTATGAAAGAATCAATGAAGATGAAAATAAATGGAAATATTACAAAAAGAAGAATAAAGAAGATGATTACAGAAATTTATTTTAATCGAGACTAAATTAAGTTTAGGAAGAAAATACAAAAAAAGAGATGGAAGCAAAAGATATATTCTAAAGATATGAAAATGTTTTATTTAAAAGTTACAATAAGATGGCAATTGAAAGTATGGAAAAAGATTAAGAAGAAATTGAGAAACAGATTTAAAACGTAGAAAATTTAATAAAATCAAAATATACAGTAAGATTAAGATCTAAATTGAAAGATTAATCAATAATAAAAGAGATTATTAATGTCAAATAATATTATAAAATAACAGAGTTCGCATAAATGCTAATATTCTATATTATAAAAAATAAATAAAAAATTCAATAAAGATAAATTAATCAATATTGATTTAATTTTGATTATTCATATAATTTTATATACATATTAAAATCATTTTAATTCCTCTAAAATTTAGATTTTATTTTAAACTTCTTATAAAATTTTAAATAACTGTTATTATTGTTCAATTTCTAATTTAATATAGAATCTAATTTTTAGGGATAAAGCAAACTCTTTATTCGATTTATATTAAAGAATTTAGTTTAACTTTTTCTTTAATAAACTAAAGCAAATATTAGATTCTAATTGTATTAATAAAAATTATATAATATTATAAACTTAAATTTATTATATTATTCTATTTCTTAAATTATTAATTAACTAAATTCTTTGAATCCAAAATCAAAGAAGAAATATAAAACTCTATTGAATAACGAAGTATATCTGAAGCTGAGTCATCAGGTGAAGAAAGCATAAGAGGGAGCAGAGAAAAAAAATAATGTGGATCAGGACGATAAAATCAGTGGCCTCTTACGCATACCATACTCACCAGTCAATAGAAAAGGTAAAATTCCAAAATACCCTATCGAGAAAAATAAAATAATATCAGCCTAACCTGCTTTGTTTTCAAGAATTCAGGAATAAATAATTAAGAAACTCAATTAAATAAAATTTAGTTATAATATCAGAACACTCTGAAGGAATAATTATTGGAATTCATTAAAAATTTTTTAGTAGAGACATAACTTATTCTTATTTTGGCTCAATTCCAAATGGAATAGAGTTTTAAATCGTTTAAGTTAATTTAAATCTATTATTGATAAATGTCTCCTTTCAAAATCATAAAGAATATTTATAATTTAAATTATTCTTTTGGAAAAAAATTACTTAGATCATAAACTAAATGAATAGTTTTAAATAACTTATAATTTTCGAGGACTTTAATACTCCAATTATTGAACATTAATTCATAAATGATATCACCAAAACCTCAAAATATTTCATTGAAAAATTATTGATAACAACTATAGGTCTTAAACTGATCATATTTTAGTTTCTAAAAGGTAGAAAATAATGTAAAAGTATTTTGGAATAATCTTTCAGACATGTTATATTAGATATTTTATGAAAAATAAATATTGTGGAAAAGAATAGTTACAAAAAACTTTTTTTAACTAATCTAATTATTATCGTTTTGAACCAGTAGAAAAAAATGGAGAATTTTCAATTATTTTCTTGATAAAGAAAATAAATTCTACACTGACCAAGACACTTTTCTTAACTGCATCAATTCACTCAGAATTAGAAAATTATAATCCCGTACCTATACATATATTGGAAAAATTGAATTTTAATCAAATTTAAATATTCAAAGACTTAATGGCAATAAAAAAAGCTAATTCCTCAGATTGAATAACTCATCCATTTCTAACAAATTGCAAATGGGAAATATTTAAACATATATGGAACCTGAGACTTGAAAAATTAATAAAAATTATGATGGGCAAAATTATTTTCACTTAAAAATTTTAATCCAGAAATCATTTAAAAGAAATAATTTAGACTCTTAGTCATTTTAAGCCCCTTGTTTAAACTTTTATATTTAAGATTTCATGAATAACTCTAGGACTATTTATAGAATGAAATATTAAAACCTTAGACTAGATTCATTCATGGACTAGGACCCTAACTTCTAACTATAGAGAATCAAAAAGGCAAAAGAAAACTTCATAGAGTTTTATTCTTCGTTGATTTCACAAGTGCTTTCAATACTATTAACAGAGATATGATTAATAACATTCTAAAAACAAAGGAGACTCTTCATTAAAATGAAGTTTAATTCCTAAATTTTTGCATATAAGTAGGGTTCCACCAGCCATACAATTAAAAAGAAAAACTTTACATTTTTAATGATGTACCTTAGGGATATCCACTCTCACTAAATGAATTACTAAGAGAACTTATTAAGAAAATATTTAAATTTAATTCTTAGGACATGCGGATGATCTAGTTCGAGAAACTTATTTGAATAAATGAAGAGACTTATCAATTTAGTTGTAAATTATTTAAAAAAAATGGAATCTTATTCTTAACAAGAAGTAAGTTGTATAATGCCAATCAAATTGACAATTCCAAAAGAATATTGAGATGATATTCTAATTTTTTTAAAATACTCAGGAATTGAAAATAAATCATAAAGGGAGTATAAGTTCTCATTTAAATAAAATAAACTAAAAACTAAATTATACCAATTTTAACCTAATGATTATATCAGCAAAATGAATTCTACTTAGCGCTTAGCACTATTTCAAATATATATATCTAACCCCTCTTTATATATTGTATTATTTTATTGGCTTCTTCTATTGAATCAAATTGGTTTCTCTCATATTATAAAAATTAAGAATATCAATTAATACTCCAATAGTACCTGATTAATATTTTTAGACATTACTACTGATTTTGTTTTCATTATTGTAGTGTAGCAAAGGAATTTATTTGAAATTTCAAACTATTTGTCTTCAAAGCTTAATGAAACTTTTAAATTGTAATTTCTTATCATCATATCATCTGATATCATTTTCAAAAATTTTAGTCTATAATTCATATTAAAAATTAAAATAAGGTGGAAAAATTATAATCCATATATCAAATAGATTTTTCGAAAAATTATTTTCTTCTCATAATTTTATTAAAAGAGATGTGAAAGGTAATTTTCAATTAAAAAATATAGAAAAATTTTAATAATTTTAATGAGCCCTTTGATTTATAAATAATTTAGATATTATCATAAATATTTAAAAAAATTGAATAAAATTTATGATATTTATGTAATATAACACATTCTCTGCCTGAATTTCTAACCAAAAGTACTATAAAAAATATCTTGGGTATTGATTTTTCAAGTTATTTTAATAAATTTTATGTTATTATAATGATTATTATATTTAAGGATAGTAAAAACTATTCTAAGAAAACATTTTTGAGATGATTTCTTTTAAGACTTTAATATTTCTTAAAATTTCTGATTTATGGATTTTTTAATAGTGGAATAAAATATTAATTATTACCATAAATAAATTAATGTTTTATTCGAAAAACTTCTATTTTCTTATTAAATTATATAAGAAATATATTCTATTTTATGATACAATTTTTATTCCTAATACATATTTAATCATTCTTTCAATTTAAACTTCACAATAATAAGTTTTTAATAATGATTATTTATTTGATAAAATTGTTTTTTATTTTTTTTTAATTATTCTTATCATAGACTTAATACCCTTCTTTAAAATTTTTGAGAGTTTTTTTAATGTTTAAAATTGGGAACTTAATCAAATATTTTGTTTTTCTTGTTCTTGCTCATCTCAGTTAGTTACTCTTATGTAAATACTGACCAAAGATTCAGAAAAATCTACCACACCTCAAGAAGTTAAATCCATTTCTCTTAAAATTTATGAACAAACATTCTCAAATAGCTTGATGCTATTTTACTCATTTTTATTATTTCTTCAGAGCACTCTTTTATCTTCCTCTACTAATAAGAATTACTTAAGTATATTTTTATAAAAAAAAAGAATTAATTAGAGCAATTAAAAGCAAAATAAAAAAATTAAATACCTTTTGATTATTAATAGAGAACCAAAGATAACAATTAATAATTTTAGTTTCTTTCATAGATATTTTAATTTATAATAGAAAATAAAAAGTTAAGAATAAACATAAAAATTCAACTAAAAAATTATAACTTTTCTATTCATCATACTCTTTCAAATTTGAGAGTTAACTTATTCTATTAAAATGAGAGCAAATGAACTTTTGGGAGAAAAGCTTGAATAAATCCCTCAAAGTAACCTAAAATTTTAATAAACTTCTTTGGTTTCCAATCCTTTTTCAAAATATAATGATGAATGATCTTCTTCCATCATCCAAAAAGAATCAGCAATTCAAATACTTTTAAAAAGAATTAGTTTCCTTAATGGAATTACACTGGGAGCACCAAAAATTCATAAATTACAAGAACAATTTTTACATTAAAGAGCAGGCAAGGAGCTAAAAATATAGTTATTTAACAAAAAAAGAGAGTTTGAATTGAAGTAAGGGAGCCAGAGGAGGAGCATCTTTAAAAGCTCTTGAACTTTGGAACAGAAGTATGAATTACTTTCTCATTTAGATTAAATAATTAAATTAATTCAATATTCATTTTCTTACCAAAGATTCTAAACTAATCTGAATCATTCATTCATTGTTTCTCTTAACGCAAATTGGATTCATCTTTATAAGTGCTTATTTTATTGAATGTTATAAAGCAGAAATTATTCTTGGTTCATATTATAACGCTTTTTTTCATTGGTTCCTAAATATTTTTTATTGTGTTAAATTAAGGTGGGAGAAATAAAGTGCTAATATTCTTTGTAAATTTATATACAATTATTTTCTCTATGAATAGGACAGTGTTCCATAATCAAGTAGAATTTGTAATCTTTTAATTATTTTTGTGCTTCAATTATTATTGAATTCAAATTTGAAATAAAAATAAATTGATTTTCATCTCAAATTAAGATTTAATCTCAAATGAATGATTTATCACTAATAAATCCAACAAAATTTACCCATTCATTAATTTTAACAACTTATCTTATTTATTATTATTATTAGCTACATACCAACCCTTAAAATTGCTTAAAGAGTACCCAAAAATAATTTCACCCATTTTTTTTATAGTTGGTCATTATAAATAATTGTCTTGAGTATGATTGCTTGTAGTTTGTTCTAATGATTTTAATGGAACTTACTTATATAAATCTTTAACCAGTTAATGCATCCTGTTTGTCATCTTGAGTTTATATATATGCAGACTGAAAAGCTAGAAAATTTTCTCTATTACAATGAAGGGATCCTTATTATAGTGAATGGGCCAAGACTCTGATCATCAATAAATAAAATAGAAAGAAAAGATTGGAAGAGGATGACTCATTATTGTATTGATCTTCAATCTCGTCAGCATAACAATTATTCTTATCGATAATAATTAATTTTAAGTGTTGCTCATTTATTTTTTTAATATTTTTATTGCAAAATCAAAAATTCAGAATGAAATTTAAATTTAATAATACAAAAATAGAATTTCACTTATGATGAACCCGTTGAAGGCCTTTGAATATTTTAAATTTTGAAATCAAACCTTGCACTTATAAATTGATAAATAATTTTATTTGCTAATTACAAGCCTAACTAATATATGAGTAGCGAAAGTCAGCAGATTTAATATATTCAAATAAATACTAAAATAGTAAATCATTATATTTTAAATATCAATTTATGATAGGAATAAAAATATTATATCCTTCAGAAGCAAATGAGTTTTACTGGAATATTAAAAAGGGCTTTATTCAGGTAGAATTAAAGGAAATATATTTGCCTGACTGTAAATCAACCCATATTTATTGGACATAACAACATTAAAAAAATAGAAGACATCTAGAAAGTATATTAAAGATTTAATTCTAATTATTTAATGAATAAAGAATGGCTAATCAATGTTATTCATGTACTTAAAGATTTACCTACATAGTAAAATGTTCAAATCAACAAAAGCTCAAAGAAAAAATTGACATTTTTTTTAATTATAGCATAGAATTATTTAAAAAGAGAAGCAACTTGATATAATGAATTTTGAACAGAAGTATTAATATGGAAAAAATTTTAAATAAAAGAGAAAAAATTGAAGCATCATTTTTAAATGATTAATCCATTTTGAATTAAGAGGAAATAAAAAAATAAAGGGGAATATAATTGGAAGATGAATTTCTACATTTTCATCCAATATCATTATTCACATTTTTAATTCATTTTAAGATTTTTTTATCCTCCTTCAAAGGCTAATTCAGATCCTAAATTGATAATTAAGAGATGACTTCTTTCTCTCAAATAATGTAATATCCCTTCTTCTATTATGATAAAAACTTGAATTCTTAAATTGTTAAATTAATTAAGATAAAAATTCATTGAAGATAAATTTTAAGGAGCTAAATAATCAAAAAGCGGTTTAATGAAAGAAATCGATAGATTAATTATAAGTATAATGTGTAGAAATTTAATTAATATAGTGAATTGATTATATAAAAATGATTTTTTATATTTTTTATAATATTCCTAGTTTCTTCATTATTAGATCTATTATATTTAAACTATTTATACATATTCTTCAAGTTTTAGACATAGATTTTGGAAATTTTACTTAAAATTATATTGTTAACCAGATTCTTAAATTATTTGACTATTGCTAAATCATCAGCATAAACAAAACTTTTGTAAATTGAAGCTATTTAAAAATCTTTACATAAGCATAATTCATCCTCCTTAATCTCATTGTTTTCTCCCAATCCTCTATTAAGTGATCGAAACTTATGTCAAACTAAGAAGACAAAAGTGATCCCTTATGTATACTATTCTAGAAGTGGAAGTTTTTTTGCTGAGCAGGATCAAATATATAAATTTTCTCATAAATTAATTCTAACCCTAGAATTTATCACATCAAGCCTTTTGTAGGCATTCAAAGTATTTGGCTACTCGTCTTAATTCCAATTAATCAAAAGAACTGACTTACTTTCATCTTTTTTAAGTTAAAGGTTAAAAGTTATTTATTAAATTCTAACACTTAAAATTAAATCATTTCTCATTCGATAAATAACTGACCCCCAATTTATAATATATCCTTCCTTTTTTTTAGATTATCATTATGTTAAATTATTTCTTAAAATTATGTGGACTAATTGGAGAAAAGTAAAATATTAGATGTTATTAAGGTGTTCTTAATCTCAAGTTCTGGTATTCTAAGAAGTAAAAATTCCCTTTCTAATTAGAGTCATAAGAGATTGACCCAATCTTTCTTAGGTTAAACCCTAATATTTCAAATAGTAGTAGTTAATCTTTTACCTATAATGTTAGCTTACTAGAATATTCAGAGCCTCAATTGTAGTGATATCAGAGTTAAAAAGAGCCAATCATATTTGCCTATCAGTATTAGCCTTATTCCATCTTTAATATCAAATGATTACTAACTAAATAAATTTCTTAGTTTTTTTAAATAAAAATGTGTAACAAGATTCTTGTTTCAACATGATTGATTATCAATTTTTATATAATCAAGAATCTTTCTTTATGAACGATTTATTTAAATATGGCACTCTAGAATTTAAAATTAAATAAAATAGATTTTAATTTCCTTTTAAATATTGTTATAAGATTAGCTTAATAATTAAGAAATTGAGTTAAAGATTATATATATCTTATAAATAAAAATTAGCACCTTCAAATAATCAAAATCTCGGATAATTAATTCTTTGTTAATAGATTCAACTAAAGGAGACCAAAAATGTTCCTCATTAAGAATTATAGAATTTCTTGGAAGATACTCATTTATAAATCTATTAAAATCTAACTTTCTAAATTTTTTTTGAGTTAATATTGTTTTTTATTGAAAAGTCAATCAGAAGTAACAATAAATATAATAGGTTGATTTCATTCGGTACAATTATCAAAGCTTTAGAATTTATGGTGATAATTAAAATATTATTAAAAATCTTGAGGATTCAAATAATTTAGTTAATGTAAAGTATGGATATATTGAGGGATTTACATAAGCTTACTCTTCTTTTATCCTTTGAAATCTAGTTGTATAAATTATTAATATAAGAAAAATTGAATAACAACATAAATTTAATTTTATATTATTAAATATTTTTTTTACAAATAATGGCTTTATTTACAATCAAAGAAAAAGCTAATAATTTATATTTAAATCTAAATCAATATAAGAATTTACTCTATCTCAAATTTATATTAAAGAACAATAATAAAAGTTAACAACAATTTTATAAAATGTTTAGATTATTTAAAATAATCTAAAAATTTTAGAGGAATTAAAATGATTTTAATGTATATAAAATTATATGATTAATCAAAATTAAATCAATATTGATTGATTTATCCTTATTGAATTGTTTATTTATTATTTATCATTTTGAATATTAGCATTTGTGCGAACTCTGTTATTTTATAATATTATTTGACATTAATAATCTCTTTTATTATTGATTAATCTTTCAATTTAGATCTTAATCTTACTGTATATTTTGATTTTATTAAATTTTCTACGTTTTAAATCTGTTTCTCAATTTCTTCTTAATCTTTTTCCATACTTTCAATTGCCATTTTATTGTAACTTTTACATAAAATATTTTCATATCTTTAGAATATATCTTATGCTTCCTTCTCTTTTTTTGTATTTTCTTCCTAAACTTAATTTAGCCTAGATTAAAATAATTTTTTGTAATCATTTTCATCCTTATATTATTATTTTTATTTTTATTCATCTATCTTGATTCTTTCATAATATCTTGTTAAATGATATTACTTAATATAATTAACTAAAGCATATTATTTTTCATATGATTCTAAATTGTATTGAAAATTTTAGTTGAACTCTTTTACTTCGATATCCTTTGGAATTTTCATCTTTAATTCATTTATTTTAGAATTCACCTTAATAATTTAATCTTTTAATTCATTTAATTATTAAGGATTTAATTATTAATTCGATATCTTATCCTTTATTTAATTTAATTCTATTTGAAATTATTCTTCTTATATTTTTAATTATTCATAATTCTTAATTAAATTAAAATCTATCAAGGTAAAATTTATTTCTATTTATTTTTCAAACACTTTATTAGTTACACTCTTTAACCGATCACCTTTTTATTTATTAGTTTATTGTAATTTTTTGATAATCTCTTCAATTTGATATTTTTAATTCCCTTTTTTTGCTTTAATATCATTTAATTCTTAATTAAATAACTAAGTATTTAGATTTTAAATTTCTAAATATTCTTCTAAAATCTTTATTTCTTCTTACAATTATTTTTCAAGTTTCTCTTTTTTCTCATTCACTTTTTTATAAAATTCAATACTTTTAAATTGAAAATTTATTGATTAAAGAGCTTTTGAGAATTCTTTATACATTTTTTCTAATTGAATATTTTAATTTATAATTTCTTTTTCTTATTCACTTTTGTTTTCAGCTGCTATTTTTTAAATTATCTTCTATAATTAGTCTACTTATTCTGTTTCATTATTTTCAACTTCTTATAATTTTCTCTAAAATTCTTCCAATTAGTTTATTTAATAATTAATAATTTCCAAAGAATTTAATTAATTGAATTAAGTGAAATTATCAAATTACTTTTATTATTCAATTATAGTCTAATCTATCCTAACTAATCTATTATTTATTAAATTCATAATTTATTCATTATTGCAATATTGATTATTAATGAAATTTTTAACTTTTTCTTTTAATTGATTCATTGTCTATTTAAATAAATCCAATTAATCTTGTATAATTTTTAATTGTTTAATTCTATCTCCATTTTTCTCTTCAATTTATTCATCATTGTAAATTTATTCATGCAATTATTTATATTATTTCTAAAAATCACTTATTGATTATTAAATTTAATCATAATTTTGATTGTATTATTAATAAGCTACCTATGTTCTTTAAGATATTTATATTTTTAGAAAATTCAACTTACCAGATTCATCTGCAATCTTATTAATTATTTAAGTTATTTTATCTTCATATTTTTAATATTTAGATAAATGTTTAAATTAATCTAATTAATCATTTAAAATATCATTTAAATTATCAATTTATTATTGATATTCATCTTCATATTATCTTTCGATTTATGAAATACATTTATTTGCCTCTTCAATTAAAATTTTGAGTCTATTTTAAGATTATTAAAGTTCTTCAAGTTTGTTATTACATTATTAATAAAGAGGAATTAGTTGTAATTAATCAAATTATTATATGATCCTCTCTTATTATTCTAATACTTAAATATCTTATGTTATTATTTATTATTATTTTATAACATCTTAAATCTTCTCTACTCCTTAAATTTATAGTTTAATTCTTTAATAATACTTAATTTGTTCTGAAAATGTTTTAATTTAAAGAGATTATTAACTAGATTATTATTTTACAATAATGAATAAAGATTCATATTAATCTTTTTCTTTTTTCAATTTCTACTCTTGTTCTTTTCGTTGTTGATCAGGTATTTCTTTATCTTTTACTTTTTATTCTAATAAACTTTATTCCTTTTTAAATTTTTCCATTATTACCTTATATTCTTATATATATTATTGATTTTCTTTTTCTAGCTGAGTATCATATCCTTTCAGCATCTCTTTTGTTTATGCTTATTATTCAACTCTTAACTCTTTTAATTCTTTTTCTTTTTACTTTATCTAATCTTCGTACTCTTTTTTTAAATGATCTTCTTTAATTTATTATTATTGTGCAAACTTTATTTCAAATTGTCTTTCCATCTCTCTTTTCATTTAAGCCATTTCTTCATACTTCTTTTATTCAAATTCAGCCAATTTTTTTTATATCTCATCCTCCTGTTATAATTAAATTTCTTTTAAAATCTATTCATTCTCCTTTTACCTTTATTCTGCTTCATTGAATTATTCTTCCTTACATTAAACTTTTACTTGATAAGGAGTAGGAAGAAGAAAATTTATCTTATTTGGGATTATTTAAACTACAGTATAAGCTTGTAATACATCTTTTAATTATATTCTTTAAGTTGGTTCTTTTTTTAACATCTTTTGTATTAAATCCTTTTCTTTTTGTTAAATGTTAATATTATTCTAAATTTGCTAATCAATACTATTTTATTAATAGTTATAAATTCTAGAAAAAATTTCATCTTAAGTATTACCTAAATTATAAATTTAAAATACCTTAAAAGAAAGTATTATCAGTTAAAAGTTCATACCACATAGCTCCCAAAGACCATATATCAACTGATTTATTATAAAAACAGTTTTAATTTCCCAAGACTTCTGGAGCCATATAATATGGTGTTCCAACTTTATAAGTATTTACCATTTAATTTTAAGTTTCTTTGACTAATCCAAAGTCAATCAATTTAATAGTCATTTTATTATTAGAATCTTTAATGTATACAAAATTTTCAGGTTTTAAATCTCTATGAAATAATTATATTGAATGAAGTTATTCAACTCCTTATACCATCTAAAATATCATTTTATTTAATTACTTAAAGAAAATATGTATTTCTTTCATCATAAGTTAATTTTTGATATGCTGGTGATATCATAAATTAATAGAACTCTCCATGAGCAAATTCCATTGCAATTATTGGACAAGAATTTTATTGTATCTATACTCCTTTTATTCCAATAATATGACTGAAATTGTTTCGTTAAATTGCTTATATGGCTTTTAATTCATTTTGATTTATTAATTTGTATTCTTTAATAGCTACGATTTCTTATGTTTTAATATTTCTTCCCTTATAAACAATACCTTCTGATCCTTATCCAATTGGTGGCTGAAATTTTTCATAGGTGTCTCCTTCTATTGTAATTTTTTATATTATAGGATTTTGATATTAAGTTTTGTTTTATAATGGCAATATGAATTGTGGAAATGGATTTTTAGAGTATCCTACTATTGGATTATTTTATATTGAAGGCTTTGTTTAGTTTTATACTGGCTATTAGATTGGCGGATCGAATTGTGAATGTGGATCTTATTTTTAAATTTCTTATGTTTTCTGATTAGGTTATTCATTTATCATTTATTATGGCTATTAGAATTGTGGATGTGGATCTTATTTTTGAATTTTTTATGTTTTCTGATTAGGTTATTCATTTATCATTTATTATGGCTATTAGAATTGTGGATGTGGATCTTATTTTTGAATTTTTTATGTTTTCTGATTAGGTTATTCATTTATCATTTATTATGGCTATTAGAATTGTGGATGTGGATCTTATTTTTGAATTTTTTATGTTTTCTGATTAGGTTATTCATTTATCATTTATTATGGCTATTAGAATTGTGGATGTGGATCTTATTTTTGAATTTTTTATGTTTTCTGATTAGGTTATTCATTTATCATTTATTATGGCTATTAGAATTGTGGATGTGGATCTTATTTTTGAATTTTTTATGTTTTCTGATTAGGTTATTCATTTATCATTTATTATGGCTATTAGAATTGTGGATGTGGATCTTATTTTTGAATTTTTTATGTTTTCTGATTAGGTTATTCATTTATCATTTATTATGGCTATTAGAATTGTGGATGTGGATCTTATTTTTGAATTTTTTATGTTTTCTGATTAGGTTATTCATTTATCATTTATTATGGCTATTAGAATTGTGGATGTGGATCTTATTTTTGAATTTTTTATGTTTTCTGATTAGGTTATTCATTTATCATTTATTATGGCTATTAGAATTGTGGATGTGGATCTTATTTTTGAATTTTTTATGTTTTCTGATTAGGTTATTCATTTATCATTTATTATGGCTATTAGAATTGTGGATGTGGATCTTATTTTTGAATGTTTTATGTTTTCTGATTAGGTTATTCATTTATCATTTATTATGGCTATGAGAATTCTGGAAATGAATATATTTAAATTAATTATTATCGAACATTTTAATATTATAAATGATGTGATTAAATATAATTGCTAATTATAATAATTTATTAATATATTAATATATAATTATATAATTATATATTAATATATAATTATAATTAGCAATTATATTTAATCACATAATTTATAATATTAAATGTTCAATAATAATTAATTTCAATATAATCCATTTCCACAATTCTAATAGCCTTAATAAATGATAATTTAATAACCAAATCCTATGATATAAAAAATTACAATAGAAGGAGACACCTATGAAAAATTTCAGCCACCAATTGGATAAGGATCACAAGGTATTGTTTATAAGGGAAGAAATATTAAAACATAAGAAATCGTAGCTATTAAAGAATACAAATTAATAAATCAAAATGAATTAAAAGCCATATAAGCAATTTAACGAAACAATTTCAGTCATATTATTGGAATAAAAGGAGTATAGATTCAATAAAATTCTTGTCCAATAATTGCAATGGAATTTGCTCATGGAGATTTCTTGTAATTTATGTAATCATAAGAATATCAAAAATTAAGTTATAATGAAAGAAATTCATATTTTCTTTAAGTAATTAAATAAAATGATATTTTAGATGGTATAAGGAGTTGAATAACTTCATTCAATAGGATTATTTCATAGAGATTTAAAACCTGAAAATTTTGTATACATTAAAGATTCTAATAATAAAATGACTATTAAATTGATTGACTTTGGATTAGTCAAAGAAACTTAAAATTAAATGGTAAATACTTCTAAAGTTGGAACACCATATTATATGGCTCCAGAAATCTTGGGAAATTAAAACTGTTTTTATAATAAATCAGTTGATATATGGTCTTTGGGAGCTATGTGGTATGAACTTTTAACTGATAAGACTTTCTTTTAAGGTATTTTAAATTTATAATTTAGGTAATACATAAGATGAAATTTTTTTTAGAATTCATAACTCTAGTTAAAATAGTATTGATTAACAAATTTAGAATAATATCCCTTAAGAAAAAGAATAGGTTTATATATAAAAGATGTTAAAAAAAGTGCCAACTTAGAGAATATAATTAAAAGATGTATTACAAGCTTATACTGTAGTTTAAAAAAATCCTAATTAGATAAATCCTCTTCTTCCTCCTCTACCTCAAGAAAAACATTAAGATTAGGAAAAATAATTCAATGAAGCAGAATAAAGGTAAAAGGAGAATGAATAGATTTAAAAAGAAATTTAATTATAACAGGAGGATGAGATATAAAAAAAATTGGCTGAATTTGAATAAAAGAAGTATGAAGAAATGGCTTAAATGAAAAGAGAGATGGAAAGACAATTTGAAATAAAGTTTGCACAATAATAATAAATTAAAGAAGATCATTTAAAAAAAGAGTACGAAGATTAGATAAAGTAAAAAGAAAAAGAATTAAAAGAGTTAAGAGTTGAATAAGAGAAGGCTCATTAATATGATAAAGATTAAAAATAGTTAGCTTAAATTAAGTTTTAGTTGGAAATGTAGATCTAAAATGAAATGGAATAATTCAAAAAATAAAAAGATGAAGAATAAAATAAAGAACTTGAAAGAATTAAATAATAAGCATAAATTGAAAAAAATTAAGCAATTTAATAATAATTACAAATTAAGGAAGAACAGCTTAAATAAAAACTAGTGGCTGAAATTTAAAGAAAATACATTCTAGATTATAATAACAAAGTTACATAATTAGATGATCAAAAATAATTAGAAAATAATAAATAATTGGAAGAAATCTCATAATCATTAATGATTCAATTGAAGTCATAGTAAAATAAAATTAACACTTTCATTCAAAACCTAAATGAAAAATTAAGAAAAATAAATGAGATTAATACAGAGGATTAAAAAAAATAATAATTGTCAAAGTATATTAATATAGAGATAGGTAAATATTAAGATCAAATTATTAAAAATGAATAAAGATTATTATAAATATAATAAGCATAAACAAAAGAGATGCTGAAAGGATATGATACTCAGCTAGAAAAAGAAAATCAATAATATATATAAGAATATAAGGTAATAATGGAAAAAATTAAAAAGGAATAAAGTTTATTAGAATAAAAAGTAGATGATAAAGAAATACCTGATCAACAACGAAAAGAACAAGAGTAGAAATTGAAAAAAGAAAAAGATTAATATGAATCTTTATTCATTATTGTAAAATAATAATCTAGTTAATAATCTCTTTAGATTAAAACAATTTCAGAACAAATTAACTATTATTAAAGAATTAAACTATAAATTTAAGGAGAAGAGAAGATTTAAGATGTTATAAAATAGCAATAAATAATAATATAAGATATTTAAGTATTAGAATAATAAGAGAGGATCATAAAATAATTTGATTAATTATAACTAATTCCTCTTTATTAATAATGTAATAACAAACTTGAAGAACTTTAATAATCTTAAAATAGACTTAAAATTTTAATTGAAGAGGCAAATAAATGTATTTCATAAATCGAAAGACAATATTTAGATGAATATTAATAATAAATTGATAATTTAAATGATATTTTAAATGAATAATTAGAAAAATTTTAATATTTATCTAAAAATTAAAAATATAAAGATAAAATAAATAAAATAATTAATAAAATTGCAGATGAATCTGGTAAGTTGAATTTTCTAAAAATATAAATATCTTAAAGAACATAGGTAGCTTATTAATAATACAATCAAAATTAAGATTAAATTTAATAATCAATAAGTGATTTTAAGAAATAATATAATTAATTGCATGAATAAATTTACAATGATGAATAAATTGAAAAGAAAAATGGAGAAAGAATTAAAAAATAAAAAATGACACAAGATTAATTAGATTTATTTAAATAGACAATGAATAAATTAAAAGAATAAGTTAAAAGTTTGATTAATAATGAATATTGCAATAATGAATAAATTCAGAATTTAATAAATAATGAATTATTAAGGATAGATTACATTATAATTGAATATTAAAAGTAATTTGATAATTTCACTTAATTCAATTAATTAAATTCTTGTGAAATTATTAATTATTAAATAAACTAATTGGAAGAATTTTAGAGAAAATTTAAGGAAGTTGAAAATAATGAAACAGAATAAGTAGACTAATTATAGAAGATAATTTAAAAAATAGGAACTGAAAACAAAGGTGAATAAGAAAACGAAATTTTAAAGTTAAATAATCAATTATAGAATATGTATAAACAATTCTCAAAAGCTCTTTAATCAATAAAATTTTAATTTAATAGTATTGAATTTTATAAAAAAGTGAATGAGAAAAAAGATAAACTTGATAAATAATTGAAAGAAGAAATAAAGATTTTAGAAGAATATTTATAAATTTAAAATCAAAATTCTTAGTTATTTAATTAAGAATTAAAGGATATTAAAGCAAAAAAAGGGGATTAAAAATAACAAATTGAAGAGATTATCAAAAAATTACAATAAACTAATAAATAAAAAGGTGATCGGTTAAAGATTGTAACTAATAAAGTGTTTGAAAAATAAATAGAAATAAATTTTACCTAGATAGATTTTAATTTAATTAAGAATTATGAATAATTAAAAATATAAGAAGAATAATTGCAAATAGAATTAAAATAAATAAATGATAAGATATCGAATTAATTATTAAATCCTTAATAATTAAATGAATTAAAAGATTATATTCTTAAAGTATATTCTAAAATAAATGAATTAAAGATGAAAATTCCAAAGGATGACGATGTATAATAGCACAACAAAATTTTTCAATACAATTTAGAATCATATGAAAAATAATATGCTTTAGTTAATTATATAAAGTAATATCACTTAACAAGATATTATGAAAGAATCAAGATAGATGAATAAAAATAAAAATAATAATATAAGGATGAAAATGATTACAAAAAATTATTTTAATCTAGACTAAATGAAAAATTGGAAGAAATTACTAAAAAAGAGAAGGAAGCATAAGATATATTCTAAAGATATGAAAATGTTTTATGTAAAAGTTACAATAAGATGGCAATTGAAAGTATGGAAAATGATTAAGAAGAAATTGAGAAACATATTTAAATATAAGAAAATTTAATAAAATCAAAAGACTAAGTAAGATTAAGATCTAAATTGAAAGATTAATCAATAATAAAAGAGATTATTAATGTCAAATAATATTATAAAATAACAGAGTTCGCACAAATGCTAATATTCAAAATGATAAATAATAAATAAACAATTCAATAAGGATAAATCAATCAATATTGATTTAATTTTGATTAATCATATAATTTTATATACATTAAAATCATTTTAATTCCTCTAAAATTTTTAGATTATTTTAAATAATCTAAACATTTTATAAAATTGTTGTTAACTTTTATTATTGTTCTTTAATATAAATTTGAGATAGAGTAAATTCTTATATTGATTTAGATTTAAATATAAATTATTAGCTTTTTCTTTGATTGTAAATAAAGCCATTATTTGTAAAAAAAATATTTAATAATATAAAATTAAATTTATGTTGTTATTCAATTTTTCTTATATTAATAATTTATACAACTAGATTTCAAAGGATAAAAGAAGAGTAAGCTTATGTAAATCCCTCAATATATCCATACTTTACATTAACTAAATTATTTGAATCCTCAAGATTTTTAATAATATTTTAATTATCACCATAAATTCTAAAGCTTTGATAATTGTACCGAATGAAATCAACCTATTATATTTATTGTTACTTCTGATTGACTTTTCAATAAAAAACAATATTAACTCAAAAAAAATTTAGAAAGTTAGATTTTAATAGATTTATAAATGAGTATCTTCCAAGAAATTCTATAATTCTTAATGAGGAACATTTTTGGTCTCCTTTAGTTGAATCTATTAACAAAGAATTAATTATCCGAGATTTTGATTATTTGAAGGTGCTAATTTTTATTTATAAGATATATATAATCTTTAACTCAATTTCTTAATTATTAAGCTAATCTTATAACAATATTTAAAAGGAAATTAAAATCTATTTTATTTAATTTTAAATTCTAGAGTGCCATATTTAAATAAATCGTTCATAAAGAAAGATTCTTGATTATATAAAAATTGATAATCAATCATGTTGAAACAAGAATCTTGTTACACATTTTTATTTAAAAAAACTAAGAAATTTATTTAGTTAGTAATCATTTGATATTAAAGATGGAATAAGGCTAATACTGATAGGCAAATATGATTGGCTCTTTTTAACTCTGATATCACTACAATTGAGGCTCTGAATATTCTAGTAAGCTAACATTATAGGTAAAAGATTAACTACTACTATTTGAAATATTAGGGTTTAACCTAAGAAAGATTGGGTCAATCTCTTATGACTCTAATTAGAAAGGGAATTTTTACTTCTTAGAATACCAGAACTTGAGATTAAGAACACCTTAATAACATCTAATATTTTACTTTTCTCCAATTAGTCCACATAATTTTAAGAAATAATTTAACATAATGANCAGTAAGATTAAGATCTAAATTGAAAGATTAATCAATAATAAAAGAGATTATTAATGTCAAATAATATTATAAAATAACAGAGTTCGCACAAATGCTAATATTCAAAATGATAAATAATAAATAAACAATTCAATAAGGATAAATCAATCAATATTGATTTAATTTTGATTAATCATATAATTTTATATACATTAAAATCATTTTAATTCCTCTAAAATTTTTAGATTATTTTAAATAATCTAAACATTTTATAAAATTGTTGTTAACTTTTATTATTGTTCTTTAATATAAATTTGAGATAGAGTAAATTCTTATATTGATTTAGATTTAAATATAAATTATTAGCTTTTTCTTTGATTGTAAATAAAGCCATTATTTGTAAAAAAAATATTTAATAATATAAAATTAAATTTATGTTGTTATTCAATTTTTCTTATATTAATAATTTATACAACTAGATTTCAAAGGATAAAAGAAGAGTAAGCTTATGTAAATCCCTCAATATATCCATACTTTACATTAACTAAATTATTTGAATCCTCAAGATTTTTAATAATATTTTAATTATCACCATAAATTCTAAAGCTTTGATAATTGTACCGAATGAAATCAACCTATTATATTTATTGTTACTTCTGATTGACTTTTCAATAAAAAACAATATTAACTCAAAAAAAATTTAGAAAGTTAGATTTTAATAGATTTATAAATGAGTATCTTCCAAGAAATTCTATAATTCTTAATGAGGAACATTTTTGGTCTCCTTTAGTTGAATCTATTAACAAAGAATTAATTATCCGAGATTTTGATTATTTGAAGGTGCTAATTTTTATTTATAAGATATATATAATCTTTAACTCAATTTCTTAATTATTAAGCTAATCTTATAACAATATTTAAAAGGAAATTAAAATCTATTTTATTTAATTTTAAATTCTAGAGTGCCATATTTAAATAAATCGTTCATAAAGAAAGATTCTTGATTATATAAAAATTGATAATCAATCATGTTGAAACAAGAATCTTGTTACACATTTTTATTTAAAAAAACTAAGAAATTTATTTAGTTAGTAATCATTTGATATTAAAGATGGAATAAGGCTAATACTGATAGGCAAATATGATTGGCTCTTTTTAACTCTGATATCACTACAATTGAGGCTCTGAATATTCTAGTAAGCTAACATTATAGGTAAAAGATTAACTACTACTATTTGAAATATTAGGGTTTAACCTAAGAAAGATTGGGTCAATCTCTTATGACTCTAATTAGAAAGGGAATTTTTACTTCTTAGAATACCAGAACTTGAGATTAAGAACACCTTAATAACATCTAATATTTTACTTTTCTCCAATTAGTCCACATAATTTTAAGAAATAATTTAACATAATGATAATCTAAAAAAAAGGAAGGATATATTATAAATTGGGGGTCAGTTATTTATCGAATGAGAAATGATTTAATTTTAAGTGTTAGAATTTAATAAATAACTTTTAACCTTTAACTTAAAAAAGATGAAAGTAAGTCAGTTCTTTTGATTAATTGGAATTAAGACGAGTAGCCAAATACTTTGAATGCCTACAAAAGGCTTGATGTGATAAATTCTAGGGTTAGAATTAATTTATGAGAAAATTTATATATTTGATCCTGCTCAGCAAAAAAACTTCCACTTCTAGAATAGTATACATAAGGGATCACTTTTGTCTTCTTAGTTTGACATAAGTTTCGATCACTTAATAGAGGATTGGGAGAAAACAATGAGATTAAGGAGGATGAATTATGCTTATGTAAAGATTTTTAAATAGCTTCAATTTACAAAAGTTTTGTTTATGCTGATGATTTAGCAATAGTCAAATAATTTAAGAATCTGGTTAACAATATAATTTTAAGTAAAATTTCCAAAATCTATGTCTAAAACTTGAAGAATATGTATAAATAGTTTAAATATAATAGATCTAATAATGAAGAAACTAGGAATATTATAAAAAATATAAAAAATCATTTTTATATAATCAATTCACTATATTAATTAAATTTCTACACATTATACTTATAATTAATCTATCGATTTCTTTCATTAAACCGCTTTTTGATTATTTAGCTCCTTAAAATTTATCTTCAATGAATTTTTATCTTAATTAATTTAACAATTTAAGAATTCAAGTTTTTATCATAATAGAAGAAGGGATATTACATTATTTGAGAGAAAGAAGTCATCTCTTAATTATCAATTTAGGATCTGAATTAGCCTTTGAAGGAGGATAAAAAAATCTTAAAATGAATTAAAAATGTGAATAATGATATTGGATGAAAATGTAGAAATTCATCTTCCAATTATATTCCCCTTTATTTTTTTATTTCCTCTTAATTCAAAATGGATTAATCATTTAAAAATGATGCTTCAATTTTTTCTCTTTTATTTAAAATTTTTTCCATATTAATACTTCTGTTCAAAATTCATTATATCAAGTTGCTTCTCTTTTTAAATAATTCTATGCTATAATTAAAAAAAATGTCAATTTTTTCTTTGAGCTTTTGTTGATTTGAACATTTTACTATGTAGGTAAATCTTTAAGTACATGAATAACATTGATTAGCCATTCTTTATTCATTAAATAATTAGAATTAAATCTTTAATATACTTTCTAGATGTCTTCTATTTTTTTAATGTTGTTATGTCCAATAAATATGGGTTGATTTACAGTCAGGCAAATATATTTCCTTTAATTCTACCTGAATAAAGCCCTTTTTAATATTCCAGTAAAACTCATTTGCTTCTGAAGGATATAATATTTTTATTCCTATCATAAATTGATATTTAAAATATAATGATTTACTATTTTAGTATTTATTTGAATATATTAAATCTGCTGACTTTCGCTACTCATATATTAGTTAGGCTTGTAATTAGCAAATAAAATTATTTATCAATTTATAAGTGCAAGGTTTGATTTCAAAATTTAAAATATTCAAAGGCCTTCAACGGGTTCATCATAAGTGAAATTCTATTTTTGTATTATTAAATTTAAATTTCATTCTGAATTTTTGATTTTGCAATAAAAATATTAAAAAAATAAATGAGCAACACTTAAAATTAATTATTATCGATAAGAATAATTGTTATGCTGACGAGATTGAAGATCAATACAATAATGAGTCATCCTCTTCCAATCTTTTCTTTCTATTTTATTTATTGATGATCAGAGTCTTGGCCCATTCACTATAATAAGGATCCCTTCATTGTAATAGAGAAAATTTTCTAGCTTTTCAGTCTGCATATATATAAACTCAAGATGACAAACAGGATGCATTAACTGGTTAAAGATTTATATAAGTAATGTTCCATTAAAATCATTAGAACAAACTACAAGCAATCATACTCAAGACAATTATTTATAATGACCAACTATAAAAAAAATGGGTGAAATTATTTTTGGGTACTCTTTAAGCAATTTTAAGGGTTGGTATGTAGCTAATAATAATAATAAATAAGATAAGTTGTTAAAATTAATGAATGGGTAAATTTTGTTGGATTTATTAGTGATAAATCATTCATTTGAGATTAAATCTTAATTTGAGATGAAAATCAATTTATTTTTATTTCAAATTTGAATTCAATAATAATTGAAGCACAAAAATAATTAAAAGATTACAAATTCTACTTGATTATGGAACACTGTCCTATTCATAGAGAAAATAATTGTATATAAATTTACAAAGAATATTAGCACTTTATTTCTCCCACCTTAATTTAACACAATAAAAAATATTTAGGAACCAATGAAAAAAAGCGTTATAATATGAACCAAGAATAATTTCTGCTTTATAACATTCAATAAAATAAGCACTTATAAAGATGAATCCAATTTGCGTTAAGAGAAACAATGAATGAATGATTCAGATTAGTTTAGAATCTTTGGTAAGAAAATGAATATTGAATTAATTTAATTATTTAATCTAAATGAGAAAGTAATTCATACTTCTGTTCCAAAGTTCAAGAGCTTTTAAAGATGCTCCTCCTCTGGCTCCCTTACTTCAATTCAAACTCTCTTTTTTTGTTAAATAACTATATTTTTAGCTCCTTGCCTGCTCTTTAATGTAAAAATTGTTCTTGTAATTTATGAATTTTTGGTGCTCCCAGTGTAATTCCATTAAGGAAACTAATTCTTTTTAAAAGTATTTGAATTGCTGATTCTTTTTGGATGATGGAAGAAGATCATTCATCATTATATTTTGAAAAAGGATTGGAAACCAAAGAAGTTTATTAAAATTTTAGGTTACTTTGAGGGATTTATTCAAGCTTTTCTCCCAAAAGTTCATTTGCTCTCATTTTAATAGAATAAGTTAACTCTCAAATTTGAAAGAGTATGATGAATAGAAAAGTTATAATTTTTTAGTTGAATTTTTATGTTTATTCTTAACTTTTTATTTTCTATTATAAATTAAAATATCTATGAAAGAAACTAAAATTATTAATTGTTATCTTTGGTTCTCTATTAATAATCAAAAGGTATTTAATTTTTTTATTTTGCTTTTAATTGCTCTAATTAATTCTTTTTTTTTATAAAAATATACTTAAGTAATTCTTATTAGTAGAGGAAGATAAAAGAGTGCTCTGAAGAAATAATAAAAATGAGTAAAATAGCATCAAGCTATTTGAGAATGTTTGTTCATAAATTTTAAGAGAAATGGATTTAACTTCTTGAGGTGTGGTAGATTTTTCTGAATCTTTGGTCAGTATTTACATAAGAGTAACTAACTGAGATGAGCAAGAACAAGAAAAACAAAATAATTGATTAAGTTCCCAATTTTAAACATTAAAAAAACTCTCAAAAATTTTAAAGAAGGGTATTAAGTCTATGATAAGAATAATTAAAAAAAAATAAAAAACAATTTTATCAAATAAATAATCATTATTAAAAACTTATTATTGTGAAGTTTAAATTGAAAGAATGATTAAATATGTATTAGGAATAAAAATTGTATCATAAAATAGAATATATTTCTTATATAATTTAATAAGAAAATAGAAGTTTTTCGAATAAAACATTAATTTATTTATGGTAATAATTAATATTTTATTCCACTATTAAAAAATCCATAAATCAGAAATTTTAAGAAATATTAAAGTCTTAAAAGAAATCATCTCAAAAATGTTTTCTTAGAATAGTTTTTACTATCCTTAAATATAATAATCATTATAATAACATAAAATTTATTAAAATAACTTGAAAAATCAATACCCAAGATATTTTTTATAGTACTTTTGGTTAGAAATTCAGGCAGAGAATGTGTTATATTACATAAATATCATAAATTTTATTCAATTTTTTTAAATATTTATGATAATATCTAAATTATTTATAAATCAAAGGGCTCATTAAAATTATTAAAATTTTTCTATATTTTTTAATTGAAAATTACCTTTCACATCTCTTTTAATAAAATTATGAGAAGAAAATAATTTTTCGAAAAATCTATTTGATATATGGATTATAATTTTTCCACCTTATTTTAATTTTTAATATGAATTATAGACTAAAATTTTTGAAAATGATATCAGATGATANAATTTATTTTTATTTCAAATTTGAATTCAATAATAATTGAAGCACAAAAATAATTAAAAGATTACAAATTCTACTTGATTATGGAACACTGTCCTATTCATAGAGAAAATAATTGTATATAAATTTACAAAGAATATTAGCACTTTATTTCTCCCACCTTAATTTAACACAATAAAAAATATTTAGGAACCAATGAAAAAAAGCGTTATAATATGAACCAAGAATAATTTCTGCTTTATAACATTCAATAAAATAAGCACTTATAAAGATGAATCCAATTTGCGTTAAGAGAAACAATGAATGAATGATTCAGATTAGTTTAGAATCTTTGGTAAGAAAATGAATATTGAATTAATTTAATTATTTAATCTAAATGAGAAAGTAATTCATACTTCTGTTCCAAAGTTCAAGAGCTTTTAAAGATGCTCCTCCTCTGGCTCCCTTACTTCAATTCAAACTCTCTTTTTTTGTTAAATAACTATATTTTTAGCTCCTTGCCTGCTCTTTAATGTAAAAATTGTTCTTGTAATTTATGAATTTTTGGTGCTCCCAGTGTAATTCCATTAAGGAAACTAATTCTTTTTAAAAGTATTTGAATTGCTGATTCTTTTTGGATGATGGAAGAAGATCATTCATCATTATATTTTGAAAAAGGATTGGAAACCAAAGAAGTTTATTAAAATTTTAGGTTACTTTGAGGGATTTATTCAAGCTTTTCTCCCAAAAGTTCATTTGCTCTCATTTTAATAGAATAAGTTAACTCTCAAATTTGAAAGAGTATGATGAATAGAAAAGTTATAATTTTTTAGTTGAATTTTTATGTTTATTCTTAACTTTTTATTTTCTATTATAAATTAAAATATCTATGAAAGAAACTAAAATTATTAATTGTTATCTTTGGTTCTCTATTAATAATCAAAAGGTATTTAATTTTTTTATTTTGCTTTTAATTGCTCTAATTAATTCTTTTTTTTTATAAAAATATACTTAAGTAATTCTTATTAGTAGAGGAAGATAAAAGAGTGCTCTGAAGAAATAATAAAAATGAGTAAAATAGCATCAAGCTATTTGAGAATGTTTGTTCATAAATTTTAAGAGAAATGGATTTAACTTCTTGAGGTGTGGTAGATTTTTCTGAATCTTTGGTCAGTATTTACATAAGAGTAACTAACTGAGATGAGCAAGAACAAGAAAAACAAAATATTTGATTAAGTTCCCAATTTTAAACATTAAAAAAACTCTCAAAAATTTTAAAGAAGGGTATTAAGTCTATGATAAGAATAATTAAAAAAAAATAAAAAACAATTTTATCAAATAAATAATCATTATTAAAAACTTATTATTGTGAAGTTTAAATTGAAAGAATGATTAAATATGTATTAGGAATAAAAATTGTATCATAAAATAGAATATATTTCTTATATAATTTAATAAGAAAATAGAAGTTTTTCGAATAAAACATTAATTTATTTATGGTAATAATTAATATTTTATTCCACTATTAAAAAATCCATAAATCAGAAATTTTAAGAAATATTAAAGTCTTAAAAGAAATCATCTCAAAAATGTTTTCTTAGAATAGTTTTTACTATCCTTAAATATAATAATCATTATAATAACATAAAATTTATTAAAATAACTTGAAAAATCAATACCCAAGATATTTTTTATAGTACTTTTGGTTAGAAATTCAGGCAGAGAATGTGTTATATTACATAAATATCATAAATTTTATTCAATTTTTTTAAATATTTATGATAATATCTAAATTATTTATAAATCAAAGGGCTCATTAAAATTATTAAAATTTTTCTATATTTTTTAATTGAAAATTACCTTTCACATCTCTTTTAATAAAATTATGAGAAGAAAATAATTTTTCGAAAAATCTATTTGATATATGGATTATAATTTTTCCACCTTATTTTAATTTTTAATATGAATTATAGACTAAAATTTTTGAAAATGATATCAGATGATATGATGATAAGAAATTACAATTTAAAAGTTTCATTAAGCTTTGAAGACAAATAGTTTGAAATTTCAAATAAATTCCTTTGCTACACTACAATAATGAAAACAAAATCAGTAGTAATGTCTAAAAATATTAATCAGGTACTACAATATATAAAGAGGGGTTAGATATATATATTTGATATAGTGCTAAGCGCTAAGTAGAATTCATTTTTGCTGATATAATCATTAGGTAAAATTGGAATAATTTAGTTTTTAGTTTATTTTATTTAAATGAGAACTTATACTCCCTTTATGATTTATTTTCAATTCTTGAGTATTTTAAAAAAATTAGAATATCATCTCAATATTCTTTTGGAATTGTCAATTTGATTGGCATTATACAACTTACTTCTTGTTAAGAATAAGATTCCATTTTTTTTAAATAATTTACAACTAAATTGATAAGTCTCTTCATTTATTCAAATAAGTTTCTCGAACTAGATCATCCGCATGTCCTAAGAATTAAATTTAAATATTTTCTTAATAAGTTCTCTTAGTAATTCATTTAGTGAGAGTGGATATCCCTAAGGTACATCATTAAAAATGTAAAGTTTTTCTTTTTAATTGTATGGCTGGTGGAACCCTACTTATATGCAAAAATTTAGGAATTATACTTCATTTTAATGAAGAGTCTCCTTTGTTTTTAGAATGTTATTAATCATATCTCTGTTAATAGTATTGAAAGCACTTGTGAAATCAACGAAGAATAAAACTCTATGAAGTTTTCTTTTGCCTTTTTGATTCTCTATAGTTAGAAGTTAGGGTCCTAGTCCATGAATGAATCTAGTCTAAGGTTTTAATATTTCATTCTATAAATAGTCCTAGAGTTATTCATGAAATCTTAAATATAAAAGTTTAAACAAGGGGCTTAAAATGACTAAGAGTCTAAATTATTTCTTTTAAATGATTTCTGGATTAAAATTTTTAAGTGAAAATAATTTTGCCCATCATAATTTTTATTAATTTTTCAAGTCTCAGGTTCCATATATGTTTAAATATTTCCCATTTGCAATTTGTTAGAAATGGATGAGTTATTCAATCTGAGGAATTAGCTTTTTTTATTGCCATTAAGTCTTTGAATATTTAAATTTGATTAAAATTCAATTTTTCCAATATATGTATAGGTACGGGATTATAATTTTCTAATTCTGAGTGAATTGATGCAGTTAAGAAAAGTGTCTTGGTCAGTGTAGAATTTATTTTCTTTATCAAGAAAATAATTGAAAATTCTCCATTTTTTTCTACTGGTTCAAAACGATAATAATTAGATTAGTTAAAAAAAGTTTTTTGTAACTATTCTTTTCCACAATATTTATTTTTCATAAAATATCTAATATAACATGTCTGAAAGATTATTCCAAAATACTTTTACATTATTTTCTACCTTTTAGAAACTAAAATATGATCAGTTTAAGACCTATAGTTGTTATCAATAATTTTTCAATGAAATATTTTGAGGTTTTGGTGATATCATTTATGAATTAATGTTCAATAATTGGAGTATTAAAGTCCTCGAAAATTATAAGTTATTTAAAACTATTCATTTAGTTTATGATCTAAGTAATTTTGTTCCAAAAGAATAATTTAAATTATTAATATTCTTTATGATTTTGAAAGTAGACATTTATCAATAATAGATTTAAATTAGCTTATACGATTTAAAACTCTATTTCATTTGGAATTGAGCCAAAATAAGAATNTTCAAATAAGTTTCTCGAACTAGATCATCCGCATGTCCTAAGAATTAAATTTAAATATTTTCTTAATAAGTTCTCTTAGTAATTCATTTAGTGAGAGTGGATATCCCTAAGGTACATCATTAAAAATGTAAAGTTTTTCTTTTTAATTGTATGGCTGGTGGAACCCTACTTATATGCAAAAATTTAGGAATTAAACTTCATTTTAATGAAGAGTCTCCTTTGTTTTTAGAATGTTATTAATCATATCTCTGTTAATAGTATTGAAAGCACTTGTGAAATCAACGAAGAATAAAACTCTATGAAGTTTTCTTTTGCCTTTTTGATTCTCTATAGTTAGAAGTTAGGGTCCTAGTCCATGAATGAATCTAGTCTAAGGTTTTAATATTTCATTCTATAAATAGTCCTAGAGTTATTCATGAAATCTTAAATATAAAAGTTTAAACAAGGGGCTTAAAATGACTAAGAGTCTAAATTATTTCTTTTAAATGATTTCTGGATTAAAATTTTTAAGTGAAAATAATTTTGCCCATCATAATTTTTATTAATTTTTCAAGTCTCAGGTTCCATATATGTTTAAATATTTCCCATTTGCAATTTGTTAGAAATGGATGAGTTATTCAATCTGAGGAATTAGCTTTTTTTATTGCCATTAAGTCTTTGAATATTTAAATTTGATTAAAATTCAATTTTTCCAATATATGTATAGGTACGGGATTATAATTTTCTAATTCTGAGTGAATTGATGCAGTTAAGAAAAGTGTCTTGGTCAGTGTAGAATTTATTTTCTTTATCAAGAAAATAATTGAAAATTCTCCATTTTTTTCTACTGGTTCAAAACGATAATAATTAGATTAGTTAAAAAAAGTTTTTTGTAACTATTCTTTTCCACAATATTTATTTTTCATAAAATATCTAATATAACATGTCTGAAAGATTATTCCAAAATACTTTTACATTATTTTCTACCTTTTAGAAACTAAAATATGATCAGTTTAAGACCTATAGTTGTTATCAATAATTTTTCAATGAAATATTTTGAGGTTTTGGTGATATCATTTATGAATTAATGTTCAATAATTGGAGTATTAAAGTCCTCGAAAATTATAAGTTATTTAAAACTATTCATTTAGTTTATGATCTAAGTAATTTTGTTCCAAAAGAATAATTTAAATTATTAATATTCTTTATGATTTTGAAAGTAGACATTTATCAATAATAGATTTAAATTAGCTTATACGATTTAAAACTCTATTTCATTTGGAATTGAGCCAAAATAAGAATAAGTTATGTCTCTACTAAAAAATTTTTAATGAATTCCAATAATTATTCCTTCAGAGTGTTCTGATATTATAACTAAATTTTATTTAATGGAGTTTCTTAATTATTTATTCCTGAATTCTTGAAAACAAAGCAGGTTAGGCTGATATTATTTTATTTTTCTCGATAGGGTATTTTGGAATTTTACCTTTTCTATTGACTGGTGAGTATGGTATGCGTAAGAGGCCACTGATTTTATCGTCCTGATCCACATTATTTTTTTTCTCTGCTCCCTCTTATGCTTTCTTCACCTGATGACTCAGCTTCAGATATACTTCGTTATTCAATAGAGTTGTATATTTCTTCTTTGATTTTGGATTCAAAGAATTTAGTTAATTAATAATTTAAGAAATAGAATAATATAATAAATTTAAGTTTATAATATTATATAATTTTTATTAATACAATTAGAATCTAATATTTGCTTTAGTTTATTAAAGAAAAAGTTAAACTAAATGTTTTAATATAAATCGAATAAAGAGTTTGCTTTATCCCTAAAAATTAGATTCAATATTAAATTAGAAATTGAAAATAATAACAGTTATTTAAACTTTTATAAGAAGTTTAAAATAAAATCTAAATTTAGAGGAATTAAAATGATTTTAATATGTATATAAAATTATATGATTAATCAAAATTAAATCAATATTGATTGATTTATCCTTATTGAATTTTTTATATATTTTTATTTATAATATTGAATATTAGCATTTGTGCGAACTCTGTTATTTTATAATATTATTTGACATTAATAATCTCTTTTACTACTGATTAATCTTTCAAATGAGATCTTAATTTTACTTAATCTTTTGATTTTATTAAATTTTCTGCGATTTAAATCTGTTTCTCAATTTCTTCTTAATCTTTTTCCATACTTTAAATTGCCATCTTCTTCTAATTTTCATTTAGAGCATATTCATATCTCTATAATATATCTTAAGCTTCCTTCTCTTTTTTTGTATATTCTTCCTAAACTTAATTTAGTCTCGATTAAAATAAATTTCTGTAATCATTTTATTTATTATCCTATTTTTTCTTTTTCGAATTATTTTCATCTACCTTGATTCTTTCATAATATCTTGTTAAATGATATTACTTTATATAATTAACTAAAGCATATTATTTTTCATATGATTCTAAATTGTATTGAAAATTTTAGTTGAACTCTTTTACTTCGATATCCTTTGGAATTTTCGTCTATAATTCATATATTTTAGAATTCACCTTAATAATTTAATCTTTTAATTCATTTAATTATTAAGGATTTAATTATTAATTTGATATCTTATCATTTATTTGATTTAATTCTATTTGCAAATATTCTTCTTAGATTTTTAATTATTCATAATTCTTAATTAAATTAAAATCTATATAGGTAAAATTTATTTCTATTTATTTTTCAAACACTTTATTAGTTACAATCTTTAACCGATCACCTTTTTATTTATTAGTTTATTGTAATTTTTTGATAATCTCTTCAATTTGTTATTTTTAATTCCCTTTTTTTATTTTAATATCATTTAATTCTTAATTAAATAACTGAGTATTTAGATTTTAAATTTCTAAATATTCTTCTAAAATCTTTATTTCTTCTTTCAATTATTTATCAAGTTTATCTCTTTTCTCATTCTCTTTTTTATAAAATTCAATACTTTCAGATTGAAATTTTATTGATTAAAGAGCTTTTGAGAATTCTTTATACCTATTCTATAATTGAATATTTTAATTTATAATTTCTTTTTCTTATTCACTTTTGCTTTAAGCTCCTATTTTTTAAATTGTCTACTTTAATTAGTCTACTTATTCTGTTTCATTATTTTCAACTTCCTTAAATTTTCTCTAAAATTCTTCCAATTAGTTTATTTATTAATTAATAATTTCAAAAGAATTTAATTCATTGAATTAATTGAATTTATCAAATTACTTTTATTATTCAATTATAATGTAATCTATCCTACCCAATCTATCATTTATTAAATTCTGAGTTTATTCATTATTGCAATATTGATTATTAATCAAACTTTTAACTTATTCTTTTAATTGATTCATTTTATTTTAAAATAAATCCAATTAATCTTGTATAATTTTTAATTTTTTAATTCTTTCTCGATTTTTTTTTTCAATTTATTCATCATTGTAAATTTATTCATGCAATTAATTATATTATTTCTAAAAATCACTTATTAATTATTAAATTTAATCATAATTTTGATTGTATTATTAATAAGTTTCTAATGTTCTTTAAGATATTTATATTTCTAGAGAATTCAACTTACCAGATTCATCTGCAATCTTATTAATTATTTAATTTATTTTATCTTTATATTTTTAATATTTAGATAAATGTTTAAATTTATCTAATTAATCATTTAAAATATCATTTAAATTATCAATTTATTATTGATGTTCATCTAAATATTGGCTATCGATTTATTTAAGACATTTATTTGCCTCTTCAATTAAAATTTTAAGTCTATTTTAAGATTATTAAAGTTCTTCAAGTTTGTTAATAAATTATTAATAAAGAGGAATTAGTTGTAATTAATCAAATTATTATATGATCCTCTCTTATTATTCTAATACTTAAATATCTTATGTTATTATTTATTACTAATTTATAACATCTTAAATCTTCTCTTCTCCTTAAAATTATAGTTTAATTCTTTAATAATACTTAATTTGTTCTGAAATTGTTTTAATCTAAAGAGATTATTAACTAGATTATTATTTTACAATAATGAATAAAGATTCATATTAATCTTTTTCTTTTTTCAATTTCTACTCTTGCTCCTTTCGCTACTCTTGTGCCTTTTTCTACTCTTGTTCTTTTTTCTACTTTTGTTGATTTATCAAATTCTACTGTTGTTATTAATTATATATTTCTTAATCTTTTACCTTTTATTCTAGTAAATTTTATTCCTTTATAATTTTTTCCATTATTACCTTAAATTCTTATTCACATTCTTAAATCTCTTTTTCTAACTAAGTATCTAATCCTTCCAGCATCTCTTTTGTCTATGCTTATTAAATATATAATATTCTTTAATCATTTTTAATTTTTTTATCTTAAAATTTACTTAACAATTATTATTTTTTTTAATCCTCTATATTAATCTCATTTATCTTTTTTTATTTTTCTTCAAGATATTGAATGATATTGTTAATTGTACTTTACAATTACTTTGATTTAATCATTAATGGTTATGATATTTCTTCCAATTATTTTTTACTTTCTAATTGTTTTTAATCTTCCAATTTTGTAACTTTGTTATTATACTCAAATATGTATTTTCTTTAAATTTCAGCTTCTAATTATGATTTAAGTTGTTCTTCCTTATTTCTTAATTATTATTAAATTGCTTAAATTTTTTCAAATTATGCTTATTATTTACTTCTTTCAAGTTCTTTTTTTTATTCTTCATCTTTTTATTTTTTGAATTGTTACATTTCATTTTAGAACTATATTTCCAACTAAAATTTAATTTAAGCTAACTATTTTTAATCTTTTTCATATTAATGAGCCTTTTCTTATTCAACTCTTAACTCTTTTAATTCTTTTTCTTTTTACTTTATCTCATCTTCGTACTCTTTTTTTAAAAGATCTTCTTTAATTTATTATTATTGTGCAAACTTTATTTCAAATTGCTTTTCCATCTCTCTTTCCATTTAAGCCATATCTTCCTGCTTCTTTTATTCAAATTCAGCCAATTTTTTTTTCAACTCTTCATCCTTTTATTTTTTAATTTCTTTTTAAATCTATTCTTTTTCCTTTTACCTTTTTTCTGCTTCTTTGAATTATTCTTCCTTATCTTAAGGTTTTTTTTCAAGTAGAGGAAGAGGAATAGGATTGTTCTAATTTATAATTATTAAAATACAGTTTAAGCTCCTAATACATCTTTTAATTATATTCTTTCGGATGAATTTATTTTTAGCATTTTTTTAATTAAATCTTTTTCTTTTTGTTAAATTTTATCATTATTCTGAATTTGCTTGTCGATGCAATTTTATCCATTTTACTTTATCTAAGAGAAATTTTTTTTCCCCTTATCTAAAATTATAGATTTCAAAATACGTTAAAAAAAATTCTCTTGAGCCAATATTTCATACAAAATAATCCCCAAAGACCATGTATCAACTGACTTATCATAAAATCCGTTTTAAGAATCAAACACTTCAGGAGCCATATAATATTTTGTTCCAGCCTAAATAGTCTTTTTCATTTAATCAGCAGTTTCTTTGACTAATCCAAAGTCAATCAATTTAATAGTCATATTATTATTAGAATCTTTAATGTATACAAAATTTTCAGGTTTTAAATCTCTATGAAATAATTCTATTGCATAAAGTTATTAAACTCCTTATACCATCTAAAATATCATTTTATTTAATTACTTAAAGAAAATATTAATTTCTTTCATCATAACTTAATTTTTGATATTCTTATGATTACATAAATTTAAAGAAATCTCCATGAGCAAATTCCATAACAACAATTGGACAAGAATTTTAATGAATCTGTACTCCTTTTATACTGATAATATGACTGAAATTGTTTCTCTAAATTGCTTATATGGCTTTTAATTCATTTTGATTTATTGATTTGTATTCTTTAATAGCTACGATTTCTTATGTTTTAATATTTCTTCCCTTATAAACAATACTTTCTGATCCTTATCCAATTGGTTGATGAAATTTTTCATAAGTGTCTCCTTCTATTGTAATTTTTTATATTTTAGGATTTGGTTATTAAGTTTTGTTTGGCAATATGAATTGTGGAAATTGATTTATAATTTATCCTTCTATTGGATTATTTTATATGAAAGGCTTTGTTTAGTTTTATACCGGCTATTAGAATTGTGGATGTGGATCTTATTTTTGAATTTCTTATGTTTTCTGATTAGGTTATTCATTTATCATTTATTATGGCTATTAGAATTGTGGAAATGGATTCTATTTAAACTAATGATTATTGAACATTTTAATATTAAAAAAGATTTAAGATCATTATTCCGCTAACATGTATTTCTATTAAAACTCGAATTTATTTAATATAAAAATTAAATTATAAATGAGTAATATTATAAACAAAGAGAAAAGTAGATTCTAAAATAATATATAATTAAGTATTTTATGATTAATCTTTAATTATAAAACCAATCTATGTTAATAAACGGTTCACTAAAATAATAAAGGATCTATGGAGTATATATCTTGGAAAGAGCTAGCAATAAGTTATCAGTTATCTTAGTTTTTTTGATGAAATGTCAGATATAAATTTGGTTGAATAATAATTATGCTCATTATGATAGGAAGAATTAAAAATCTATTCAAAATAATCCATTATTAATAACCTTAAGAGAATATGAAGGAATCTATCTCATAGAATAAAACATGATAGAGAAGAAAATTTAAATTCTCAAATAAGAATAAAAATCATTTTAATTTTCTTATGAGATTTCTATTTATGAATTAATTTTGGTCTTTATTCATTAAAATGAAAAATAAATATGATATCCACAAAATCAAAAATTCAAATCAGAAACTGAAATTTATTGAGTGTAATCTATAAAAGTAACTTGCATTATAAATACTGATACAAAATTTATGTTAAATTAATAATACTATGTAAGGAAATTCTTTTATTTATTTCAATTTTATCTTCAAAAAACTAAATGTTGTTTAAACTACAAAAATCTTATTTTAAACAACATTTAGAATTCGAATTTACATTAAAAATGATTACATTTTTGATTATAATTATAAATTTAATTTTACTAATTTATATTTCAATATAAAGTAATCTTAAATATAAATTATTAATCAGGTATTCCAAAAATTTTGTATTTCCATCATTCTATTACCAAATTATAACAAAATAATGATGAAATTTCAAATATTTTTTCGTTATTAATTAATTAATTTATAAGTTATTAATCATTTAAACATCCTTTCAACTTAATTTTAATTATTTATATAATCTCGTCTTTCAAAGTTTAGTTCTATTAAGATATACTATTATAATCTTGCTAAAGTTTTGTAATTTCAAACGCTTCATTCTTTTTTTATAGACATTTTAAATATTCTTCCATCATGTTTTGTATTTATGACTATTTCTATCTACTTTCTTCAATTCCATTTTTTATACTTCTTTTTTTATCTATTATAACTTAATTTTAAACTTAAGATTATAGATTTAATTTTTCTAAATTATTTGATTTTAGAGACAAATATAAATTTAAGAATATGGAATTATAATATAACTTTATATAAATAACCAAAGTTAATAGATCTAAATAAGTACTTTAATTTTGTACATATTATTTATTAAAAGTTTAAATTTATGCAAAAGATGGCTTTTATTAATGTTAGAATTTAATCTTAATAATTAAACATTTTATTTTTTAAATTTATTCTTATAACAAATCTTTATTTGTCTAAATTGTTATCTATGTTTCTTTTATGTCTTGCAACATATTTTATATTTATTCCTTTTAAGTTTTTACTTAATTCCAAGATTCTATAATTTATTTAAAAAAATCCTCATCTTCATAGAATTAAAATCTGTTGCTCACTTATTCTTTTAGATTTATAATCTCCTAAATTTTATAAGTAAAGTTTTCTAATGTTTATTAATAAACCTTGGAACAGTTTTATTTTAAGAAATCTCTTTAATCAAATCTTGATAGATTGGATTATATTACTAGATTATTTAATTGTAATTGTTTTTAACATTATTATAAATCATAACTTTACCTATTCAATATCAAAAGTAAATCATTTTTATTTTCATATTATTTTTTTATTTCATTTATATCTTTACAACATATGTCACTAACTTAAAAATATATTTCCATTAAATTTAATTAATAAATCATGCAATTCATGAGATCTTCCAACTCTTTTTATAAGTTATTTTGGCCTATTATTTAAAACATTTATCTTTCTGATTGAAATTATTTTTCCTCTTATTCTAATTAATTGATAAATTTATTTATTTTTTCATTAAAAAATTTTATTTATTAAATTTAAAAAAGCATATTATCAATTTATTAATTTTAATAAACTTAAGACAATAATCGCTCTTCTAAAATTAACTGCTAATTTTAGAGATTTAAGGTGTTAATTTTATGATCTAAATAATGATCCTATTAGATATATCCCATCGTTAATGAATTTCTTTTTCTCAATTCTCCTAATATGAGAATTTCATAATCAACTTTTATAAAATATTCTCTTAATAAATTTTTAGATTTATTTAAAATAGTTATTTTGTCTCTTTATAATTTATTACCTAATTATTCCAATTCAATCTCTTAGTAAAGGGAATCAATATCAATTGTAATATTAATTAATTATCTTTACAATTTTATAATGATTTCAACAGCTAAAAATTGTTATTAATTTAAATCTTATTAAATCATAGTTAAAATATCTTTAAACTCAATATACTTTTATTATTTCTATTTTTATATAATCGAATTATTTAATTATTCACTTAGTATATTTAATTGATTTTAAACATTTTTTATAATTGTTTATTAAAATGACTAAAATGATTCAGTTTATCTAATTTGATTTTCTTATTAGAAAATTTACAATTTATATTCTAATAAAAGTTATTATTTAATTTGCCATATCATCTCTCTTTCTATTTATTTTTCCTTTTCTAACCAACGTTATTCAATTTTTTCTTTTTAATATAATATCAATTCATTAATATATACCTAAAATTATTATTAAATTTGCATAAATAAATTATCTGTTCTTAACCATTTTTCTATATTACTCTATTTATAATTGACAAACTTATCACAATTCTCATTTAAATAATGTGTTTGTTTATCACAATTGAAATCTTATAATAAAAAGAAATTTTAATAGATTTCATCTTAAATGATATCAATCATGGCTTTTTTCATTGATATTTATTTTTTTTTTCGTAGTTAATACATTTCTTATTTAAATTAATTTTCTAGTTTTTCCAAATCTTATTATATATTATAATTATTTAATGCTCTTTAATCATTAAACTTATATTATAGATTCTAGAAATTAAAATTTGTTTAATTAGAGTAGTATAAACTTAATTATTAAATTAACTAATCAAAAGTTATTCTATTCTAACTTTCAATAATTAACATCTATTGTAACAGATTTTTAATTTTTTAATCTATTTAATTTCCATTTTATTCAAGTTATAAATGAATATTTTGTTATATTTATTAATTATTGCTGTTTTTAATGATGATTTTTCCTGTTAACATTTAATACCAAATTACTCCTAAATGCCATACATCCTCTAATTTATCCTTCTATTAATTATTCTGAATTTCATTAGCCAAATATGCAATTGAGAATATAATAAAATCACTTTATTACATATATTTATTTATAAATTTAAGAGAATTTTTGGAGAAAATTAACATTTTTGATAAAAAATATAATAAAAATATAATCAATAGAAAAGGAGAAAAAATTTTAAATTATATATTATATGAAGAATGTAAAGGGTTTATTCATGTTAAAGTCTTTGGATATTATAAATTATTACATCATAATAATATTACATGTTTTAATTAATTTTTTTTATTGATTAAGAAATATAAATTATTAATTGAATTTTATTATTTAATGAAAATCATTGTCATTGCTTGATTTCTTCATTAATTCTCTTCTTTCCATCTTAGGTAACTTTTAGGGAAACAATGATTTTTTGTTTCTTTCCATTTTCTAATGTTTGGGTAAGTGTTTCAATTTTCTGAATAGTAGCAAGACCTAGATTATTCAATCATATATTTAATACCCTATCTCTAAAGGGTTTCAGCACATCTAACAGCCCCAGAAATAGCATCACCAAGAGCATGAATATCAACTTCATCAAATTTCTTCAAGAAGATCTTAGAGATGAATACAGATGTTCTTGGTTTGGCAGAACCTCTTAATTAAAATGTTTTATCTTTAGGGTCGATGAGGGTTTTCTTCTGTTGATCCATTGTGACTGATGGTTTTGAAGAGTAATATTAAAAAATATATTTGTTTAATTAATTAATGATTTAACACATAATCAAATTATTTAATAATTCATTAAAATTATTTATCTTCTTATATTAAGCATTTCAATCTCAGCTTCACCATGTTTCATTTCTGGTCTTTTATATCTTCCAATATTTGATATCTCATATTAACCATAATTACAAACAACAATTTCAAAGATTAAATATGGAATTATATTAGTTACATATGTATCAGTCCATTCAACAGTGTCATTATAATCAGCAAATTCAATATCTTCATAAAATAGTAATTTCTATATCTAAGAATAATATACTTCTTATTATATTGAAACACTGTATAATCAATTTGTACTCTTCTCATACTATCATCACATAATTAATACACTTAATCCTAGATCATAAATATTTACAATCCTCCATTAGATGTCTCAGATTAAATTGCAAAGTTATGCTCAGCAAAAGTAAATTAAAAGAATTCATAAGATACATAATTATTTATACCCTAACTTCTCATCTTGATACCATCAGTCAAATATTATAATGTTGGACCACTTTTCTATTCGTTTTTATAGTTAAATTTCCAAGTATATCCAAAATTATTTTTAAATCTACTAAAAGTATGAGTGAACTTTCTATATCTTTTAAATTGGATGTTGTAGTTGAACAATTGGAATTTACAAAATACTTTAAATTAATTCCTACATTATTGTATATTATCATAATTCCATTTTTAATCTGATATTTAATTAATCTAAAATTAATATTTATCATATTATTTAGGTTACAAGCATAATTGGCACAATATTTAACCTATAAAAATTGATAAAAATTTTAAAATTTATTTTAATAATTAAAATTATCATTTTATTTCAGATATAATTAACATCTCTTTATTAGGATCCTCTTAATTTCTATGCTAATTACTTAACTCTCTAATATTACACTATTGGACATAAGTTTTTAGTTAAATCATTCTATTATCATAATATTTTATTTAATACTAATTTAAAATTTGGTTTTGGCAATGGTTTAGGCTCTTCTTCATTCAATAATGAATATACTTCACTAATCAATTTTTCCAATTCTATTTTCTTTTCTACACTCTTTTAATTATTGATTTATTTAAGATTTGTCACTTCTATTTGCTTTTCTTATTACTATTTTCTCTATTCTTATTATTATATTTATAATTCTGACTATTATTTCTTTTTTCTACTTAATATGTCTTAGATTTTTATAAATTGTTTTTACTCCATAGAAATATTATTAAAGCTATAGAACATATAGTTATTATTATGTTTATTATTTAAGTATTCAGGATTTTGAATGTAATTCTTAAATTATTTTATACATTTACATCTAAAATTTGAGTTTGTTTTTACAATCTTATTTCTAGTACTCTAATATTTAATTGATTACATTCTTTTGATAATTATCGAATTTTTTTATTAATCTATCAATATATTAACAATTCTTTCTTTACTTAAATAAAGCATAGTAATTCCTTATCATTCAAAAATTGAGATATTATTAATACTAGATTTCCAACTTCTAGAACTCTCTCTGGATTTGTCAAAGGAGCTTCCAAGTTTCCATATGCAATTTGATTGAAATATTTTTTTATTAAAGAGTTCATTAATTATTTTCTAAAATAAATGTTATTATTTATAATATTAAGGTTTTAGCAAAAATAATTTACATATATTCAAAATCCTATAATTAAACTCTAAAAATACTTACTTTTAAATTAGAAATATTATCAAAAATAGGAAAAGTCAATATTTATATATTTTATAATTTTAAGTAAAACTGTACTTAAACTAATTTTATTTAATTAATTTTCAATTATATTTACTTGATCTCAAGAATAATTTTGATACGGACAATATATTTTATTAATATATTCGGTATGCTAATTGATTAATCAATATATTTTTCATTAAAGAAAAATTTTATCTAATAACCATTTTTACAACAACAGAAAAAAATATAAATTAATTAAAATCATCTTTTCTTTAGGTATTTCATTTGTAGTTTTTTAACTTCTTCATCTGAATCAGATTCTTCATAGTCTTTTAAATTAAATTTAATCTTAGGCATAGCTTTAGACCCAGCACTCTATTCTAATTGATTATTAGACATAATATTCTCTCTATAGTCATTAAATTAAATCATACTTATTATATGATTTCTGAATAGATGAAATTAATATTGATTATTTGTTTGTTGAAGATTACAACTACTACTAGGATTTCTTTTGAGATTATTATTATTGTGTTAATTGCAAGTATTGTTATTGTTATTATTATTATTATTATTATTATTATTATAATTATTAAGAGAATTAATCTATTCTAACATATTTGATTGGACTTTCCTATTAGTATGTATTGATAGTCATATGATTAAATTATGAAACATCCTTTTATTGATTAAATGTTGGGGATTGAATCTATAAAAAGTTATTTGATTATTAATTCTGTAGAGAAAATGGAGATAAAGATTAAGAATGATATTAATGATTTTCATGTTAAGTATTACCATTGATATCTTAAATCATGGCTTAATTTCTTTTAATTTGTCTCTTAATATCACTATCCTTCATAGATATAATTAAATCACCTAAAGATTATTTTTTATTAGTTGAAATTTTAAATTGATTAGAATTATCAGAGTTATTTGAATTATTTTAGGAGATTAATTTATTAATTGAATTTCTTGTAGAATTTTACATAGATTCTATCTTATCACATAAAATCTATTAAGCTATTTCTTCTATTTCTTATTCTTTTTTTTTGGATTAAGTTTTTAATTTTAATTATTCACTTAAGAAATCTATTTTTTATACAGGTAATCCCATTCTTTTATTTGAAGGATGAAATGTTTATTCATTTCTTGGAGGACTCATTGGTTATTAAATTTAAGGTTTTTACATCTAATTATTAATATTTAATAATACTTAATGAAGTAAAGCTCTTTACAAATCTATAATTTGAGTTTACATTAATTTCAATTATTCAGATTACATAAAAACTAATCTTTCAGTTAAATGTGAATTTTAAGGGAAGTTTGCAGATTAATAACTTTAATTAGAGTCTAAAGGTTAAGGAACAGGTGGTTATTTAACTGTACTTTCCTATTGAAATGATTACTCTATAGTTTAAATAGGTTCTGCAGATTAAAGTTTCTATTTATTAATATTTTATCTAGTTATTGAATTTTTATTTGAGATATGATTAGTACTGTTTATAGGATTATATAGATCTGCTACTTTATCTATTTAATTAAAAGGTTGAGCAGAAGCTAGATCAATTTGATGATTATCAAGATTAAGTATTTTCTCTTAAGATCTTACTATTTTAAATTGAGGATCTTCTTGAATACTTACTTCAAAGAATTGTGGAGATTGATTCTTTTGAAATTGAATGAATAAAAATTAATCATATTAATCTTTACAGATTCTTCTGGTAATGTATGGACTACATATAAATTCTGTTAACATAGTCCAAATATATTATCTATTATTTAATGGTTCATCATATGGATCATTTGAATATAACCAAGTACCTATTAAAGGTAATTAAAAGATAAGAGGATCTTAAATCATTAAAGGAAAAATTCTATTAGATTAATCTAGAGAGAGAAATCCAAATTTATATTGAACTTTTTCTTTCTTTTGACTTGATCTTGATTTTGTAATCATTTTAGTTAAAGGAGTTTCTACAAATTTATTAGTATGTCTTATTTCTTATAATCTAAATTTGATAGATGGATAATGTAGAAAAGTAGTGATTTGATTAGATTTTTAGAAATATATAGCAAATCTAAATAAATTTAAATAGAGTAGATCAATATTAATTGTATTATATGAGCAGGCTTTCTGATTAATAAAATGAACAAGTGATTCAATATTCCAATTTGAATTAGTAACAGCAAAACTTAATAAGATTGGATACATATTATCATTTTCCAATTTTCTAATTAATAATTAATGTTTCTTTACTCTTTATAAGTTTCTTCTATGTCATAAGAAATAATATCAATTGATATTGTATTATCAAATTCAAAAGAATTAGTTAATCCATATGCTTATTTGAATTGTTGATGATATTTAATTTTATGTTGCAATTTATCATTAACAATGATGGATGGTAAGAATTCTTCACTCTTTAATTCAATTTGAATTGATTTCAATTGATACTTGGTTATATAATTATAGAATGAAGGTTGATAAGGAATGAAAGTGAAGAGTTAATTAAAGCTATTGACATCTTATTCTAAATATTCAACAAGGTCTTAGGTTTGCATTTTGAATTTAAATATAACAAATTAATTAATATATCTGAATATATTTTAATAAGAGAGTAATAAAAGTAATATAATATAAATGCAAGTACTATATCAAATGAATTGTATAAGGAAACATATTTTGAAAAGCAAAACATATTATTTATAAGTTTTAGAAGATTAGATGATCTTAAGTGAAGTAAGTCTACTGAATATATAATATAGCATAAAAATATGTTGAATCCTAAGTATATAATACAATATAATTTGGAAACAAGAGTAATGTGGAAGGTTTCAGAACAAGATGAATTATGTTCATTTGGAATCTATTATATGAATCGAATTAAATGGTTTGATTCTGATCATAATTCTCTAAATCTACTCAAAATTCACTTGTCTCCTAAAGTATTTTTTGGAAATATATCTATTTTTTATGATTCAGGTTCCATTATTGGATCTGGAGCATCATCAAAAGTGATATAAATAAAATTTAAATTAGGTTTGCTTAGTTAAAGTAAAAAAGAGTATTCTTGAATATGCTGCAAAATGCATATCTAAAAAGTATCTCTTATAAAAAAAATCATCTGATCGAATGGTATAAATTATATTATTCATTATTAGAATAGATTATAATAAGAAATTTAAATCTTATAGAAGATTGATCATCCTCATTTTGTAAAATTACATGAAATTTATCAGGGTGAGAACTCTTATTATTTGGTAACTGATTATTTATCAGGAGATACACTTTATAATTATATCAAAACATTTCCAGATGATTAAATACCTTCTCATTAAATAAGGGAAGCTATTAAAGTTAATATATATATAATATTTATAGATTATATTGACAGCATTAAAATATTTAGAAATTAACAATATTATCCATCGAGATATCAAATTAGAAAATATTTTATTATAAAAATAAAATGATATTACTTCATTAAAGATAATTGATTTTGGTTTAGCTATATATGCTTAACCTTAATAAAAAATTAGTATTTGTGGCACTCCTGGATATATTGCCCCTGAAATACTTAAGAATTCAAATACTGATGAATATTTTACATATAAATGTGACATTTTCAGTGCTGGAGTTATCTTCTATAAATTGTATATTTTATTATAATGTTAGATTAACAAAAAAAACATTGTTTCGAGCAGAAAATACAATGGAAATTATGGATTAAAATAAATTATGTCAAGTCAATTATTAAGATATTGAATATAAATTATAAAAAGAGGCAATTAGTTTGTTAAAATCTATGTTGGATCCAAATCCTAAAACTAGATATTCAGCAACTTAATGTCTTGAACATCCTTACTTTAGTTGTAAACTTGAGAATATTAATATATTGTAAGAGATATTAGATAAAGCTACAGGATTTTCTGGTCTATCATAAATTAGTACATAAAATTATCATTTTTATAGAAGAATAAAAGGATACCAATTCTATTGGATAGGAATCTCAAGCTGCATAAGTCAAAAGATGCAATCCTACTTCTTATAGAATAAGAACTGAATAAAGAAAAAGGACCAAAAGTCCAAGAAAATATGCTGAATTTTAATTTTATTGTCCTTCCTTTTGTTAAATGAATTCATTCGAAAGTTTAAGTAGTAAAGGATCTTCTTCATATTCAAATAAAGTATCAAGGATTGAAAATTTAATTAATGATAAATTAGATTCGGTTATTGAAGAAGATGATAAATTTCAATAAAATATTAAGTAAATATGTTCAAATTGAGTAAATTTACTGAATTAATTATCTTGATTAGTTTTATTCCCATTTTTTAATTAAAATTTTATTAAGACTTCATTATTAATTTAATTCATAAATAATTAAATTTTCAATAAATATAAATTGATGAATGATAACAATTTAGACACGTAATAATAATAAACAAGAAGTGCATAAACATAAGGAACATATCAAACAATTAAATCAAGTAATATTGAATTACAAATTAATACAAATACACTTGTATAATAAGAAAGTCCATATCCTAAAGTACCTTAAACTAGAAAATCAGAAAAACTATTCTGTTCTAAATGTAATACTCCTGTAGATTCTGATATTTCCTATGAAATGGGCAAAGGAAGCTATGTTGTAATTTTTATTTTACTTGCGTTAATAATTACATGTTTTTTTGCATTTATTCCCTGTCTTTTGAATAATTGTAAAGATGTACAACATAGATGTTCTAAATGTACTAAATTACTAGGTACAAAATAATTTTTGTTTGGATGATAATCTATTCAATTTTCCTTGATTAAACAAAAATGATATGTTATAATATAAATAAACATTTTATTCAAATTAGATTTATTTCATGAAATAAATAAACATTATCATTTGGTATATTTTTTAAATATTAATCTCATCAGGATATAAGAACTGAATTTAGAATAAATTTATAACCAAAATAATAAAATCACAAAAATAATTACGATTTTGCAATGTATCTATGAAACATTCCAGATTCTTTTAATTCTTATTTTTATTATTCAATTCTTGTATCTAAGTTCAATTTTCTACCCTCTTTCATTCCATTAGTATTTTATAAAAATTTAGTTTTCTTCCATTATTAAGACATTTATTAATATCTGGCAACTGGATCTGATCTTTTTGGTAAAGTATTAAATGATTTTTATTTGTAATTATATTTTTTTTGCATTTATTAACTTTAATGAATGCTAGTAGTATATATCGGTTTATAAGATGTAGAATTAGATGTGGATGGTCTATTTTCAATTTTGCTAATGTTTTTCAATTAATTTGTAGTTTCAGTCAAAACTTTTTGATAATTTAAATTAGATTGAGATATCTTATTTTCAATTTAATTTCTTTAAGGTAATCTAAATTTAATCCCATTTTTTTATAATTTATTATCTTTTTCTTAAATTTCATCTTCTTCATTTTCATCATCATCTTCTTCATCAGCTTCACTTATATTTTATTTGTTATCAGCAAATTAAATTGCTTCAAAATCTTATCTGTCATAATCTTAATATTCATCTTCTGGAATAGATGATATTTCTTCATCACTACTATAATTTTACATGGTAATTATATTACTAACAGTTAATAATTTAAATTTTAATTTATAAAGAGTGAATTTAGTAAACTCTAAATATTAATAAATAAAAGTTTGAATGATTAGTAATGAATCTCAAAAGATTTATTATAAATTTCTAATTCTTTAATAAATAATTGTAAATTTATAGGGGGGTATTATGATAAGAATATAAGAACCAAGGATTAATGAGATAAATTCTAAAGGATTTTTTTAAATATAAAATCTTGTATGAAAATGATAAGAAATACATAAATGAGAGATGAGGAAATAATAGAATATTAATGTAATATTGAGAATGAAAACCCAATTAATTATGATGAACCACATTATTCAGCAGATGATGAATAAGTATTATGTGATAATATAATGTCTTAGTAATGTGAAGAATTTGAAAACGAAGTTGAAGTTCCTGTTTACACTCCTTAATAATTGTCTTCTTATAAGAAACCATGTCCAATATTTTAAGATGAATTTATATTGGATGAAGATCCTAAAAAGAAGGTGTGCCTTGAAGAATGTACTACAACAGAACAATCTGAGGATTATCCTGCATTAGGAGATTTAGAAATGTTGGCTGCTATGCTTTTAAAAGAAAATTAGAAAAAGTTCTCCTATCCAAAGGATTTGCCAGTACCAACTAATGTTGAATTACATCTAGAAGAATTGAGAATGAGATTCAATCCATCTCAAAAATAAGAGGATTTCATTTCTACATATGTTAAGGGTGATGATTTACTAAGAATCAAGATAGGATTATGTGAAGAAATACTGAATGATGAAGAAACATAAAAATTTGAAGATTGGGTTGAATAACTTTGCACATCCACTAATCATGAATCATTAAAAGAAATGGCAAGGAAATAGAAAGTGAAGAGATATTTAGAAAAAAAACATAGTAGAACTTATGAAAAGAAAGTTCATTATCATATTAGATAAAAGGTTGCTGAAGAAAGATTAAGAGTTAAGGGTAGATTTGTAACATGGACATAAGTAATTAATATAATATATATATATTATTAGGCTTTGAAAATGTTAAATGAATAATAAGATTCTAATAAGTCATGGACATATAATGATTATTTTAAAATCAAAAATTTACTAAATGAAAAGTTTGGAGGTATTAAAAGTGAGAGATCCATAAAATTTTGATTTTAAATACATAATCACTTATTTTTTTTTATAATAAATAATTAATTTATCTATTAATCATAATTCAATATGTTCATTCTCTTAATCAAATTCATGATTATTCCAATTACTATTTTAATGAATATCAACCATCTCTTCATCATATTTTATTTATTCCTTCTCTACTCTAGAATTAATATTATTATTTTATTGTGGAATCGTGTTTTGAAAATTTAATGTAGGTTTCAATTTTTCAAATGGATTCTCTTGCTCTATTAAATGCTATAATAATTTCCATTCTTACATGATCATTATCTTAATCTTCCAAATCTCCATAATCTTATTATAATTATTATTTCTTCAATTACTATTCATCCTTATTTGCTTATTAATATTAAGTAGATATCTATCCTGATTATTCTATAGGATCTTATTGTAAAAATTAAAAACATTGTCTTGCAGATTATTAACAGAATTCATAAAGTAATGCTAATTTTCTTAATAACATTTTAAAATTAAATTTATAAAACAATATATATATAAATATATACATTATCAAAATTATCAAAAAAGTTAAACACTTTAATTTTATTATCTAACAAATTTATAAACCTATAATTAAACATCCTCTTTATTTTTTTATTTTTTAAATAATTTAGGTAGTTTCAAACTTTAAATTAAACATACTCTCGAATCTATATTTTAACATGGTGTTTTCGAATTTTGATTTTATTATTAATGCTATAATTATTATTATAGAATTTTTGCTTTTCTACTTTATTAAATCTCAATAAGTGGACATTCAAAAGTGAGTTCTTATTTCTTTTCTTTTGAATGTGATGAAATAAATTCATAATAATTTTAAATATTAGAAGGTTAATGTTAAATCTTGCCTAATATTTCTTGAACAATTTTTTAAGATTTCCTTTCAGTATTTTTTTATGTATTATTCATTTTTTGAGATGATTAACGATTCTATTATGTTAAATTGACTTAAACAAATTTTTCATCTTCATCTTATGTTTTAATCAAATAACTAGGTGATTAAGTTAAGAAATCAAATCCACTTGAATGATGATTAGAATTACCTAAAAATATTTCTTTTGAAATTCTTTTATTTTCATCTAATTTTTCAATCATTTTATTTAATTCTGACAAAGTTAATCCATTACAACAATATAATTTAAATCTCTAAATTTGATAATATTAAATTAAAATACATCTGCTGGTAAGAATAACATTTTAGATTTTTCTGTTAAACAAACAGCTTTTGATTAACGAAATTCTTAATTAGATACTATTTCTAAATAACCAAATAATTATCCATATCCACATCTATTTAATTTTAATTATATATTCTTTTGACCTGAAAATAAAATAATTTAAATAAATTACTATATGATCTTTATAATCTTCTACCAAATGGTTAATCAAAATGATTATCATTTTTAGCACTCTAAGTTATTTCAATTTAGCCTTCTAAAACAAAATAAACACCTCTATAAATAATATATGATATTCTACTTAACAATTTCTCCTTCTTTATAAATTAAAGTATCATAACAATATTCTAAAGGCTGAAGATGATATTACATTTGACTTAATTCGGCATCATTCCATGACTTGAATATCTAAATTGATTTCAGAAACTCAAAATTTTTTTGTTAGATTCGATTATAATATTCAGCTATAATAATATAATTTAAAATTCTCTACATAAAAATTTATTAAATGCTTCTCTAGATAAAGTAATGAATTGGGAATTCTCTTTGCAAACAATAGTAGCTTGTCTTGGGATAAAGTTAGTAAGAGCTATTTCACCAAAACTACCTCCAGCTGCTATTTAACCAACTTTCATTAAATTTGGATATTTTTAAGTCAGCATACTTTCATCATCCAATTCAATAAATTCAAATTCATCCTATATAGAATTTCAATTATATTTACTTGAAAGGTTCCTTCATCTATTTCTATTTTATCTTTATTATTCTCATCTTTTTTTGAGAATGTACCACTCTATAAACCTGATCTGGCAACTAAGACCTAAAATTATGAATTTATACAATACCCAAACTGAACCACTCAAAATTATATAGAAGTTCTTTCCTATATCTCCTAAACGAAATAAAGTTCTTCTGGCAGGTACTTCTATATATTATAATTCCTTTATTAAATAATCCTTATACTCTAAATAAATTTAGCATTTCATCCTAACTGGTTGTCTTGCTCATCTCTTAAAAATATTTAATTGTTGAGAATGCCATAGCTAATAATTATAAATCGTTTGCATTTCTCAACTTTTTTTGTTTTTCTAAAACACCAACAATTACCTTATTATTTTTATCTGATAATACTTGAAAATGTTCTTTATCTTATAGATCTACATATTCTTTTGCAAGTATCTCTTTAACTTAATGTTAAAGATGAAGTTACTATTTTATTTTTTCAATGTTTGATAATTAATGAGTCATTATTTTTTTAATTTTATTATAATCTTCTAAATATAATAATAATAATAAATTATTTTGAAACTAACAATTCTATTTTTACCTTTGTATTATTCAATAATATTGTCTTTTTAACAATTAAGATAAATATTGGGTGTAATATTTTAATATAAACATTATTAATAGAATATAATCCACTTTCAAATTCATTATTCTTTACATTATTCATAGAATTTACCTTTTGATTATTAATAAATATATATATATATATAAATTCAAAATGATTTAATAGCACAATCAAACATTCAAATACCCATCAATTAACTATTGCAATCCTAATTCTTCATTTAGAAGATATGTAAAAGATGATACTTATACTTAATGTATAATAGAACTTAAAGTTGAGGATAACTAGCCTTCATCTATATCAACAGAAGGCTCATATGATTACTATTCACAATCTTTAAAAATTACTAAAAAGGCAAAAATTCACAAAATCAAAGATAAACAATTACCATAAAAATCAGAAACAAAGAACATACCCAAAAATTTTGGAGTATTATTGAAAAAATATTTATGTACTCATTAAACTTATTTTATTAGGTAGTAAAAATGTAGATAATTAAGCAATTAAAGCATTCTTAAAGAATGGAGAAAACAAAAAGAATTTCTCTAGATAGGATTTCACTCGACTTTTTAATGATCCTATAGCTGCAGACTTATCTAGAGAGTATTTCTCAGGTTTTTAAATTATACATGATCTTATGATAAGTGAAAAAATATAGGATGTCAAAAATCATCTCAAATATATAAGTAAATTTTATAATTCCACTTATAATAAATAAGAGCTTGATGAACTTAAGTTATAATGAATTTATTTAAATTTTTTTGTTAGTTTATTAAGTATCAAAAATTCTATTTTTAATTAAATATAATTAATATTCCTATTATCTTATATTTAATAATATAAACATCAAGTCTAAATCAAATAAATATATTATTAATTATTCTATTATTCATAATGCTATCATAGATAAAAATAGTCGATAATTAAGTCATATCTTATTAGTTATTAAATTATATAATAAGTATATATTCAAAAAAAAAGAATTAGTATAGAAAATAATAAAAATAAGAAGTTATTTTGATTTTATACCCATATTTTTTGGTTAATTTGATAATTAGAAAAATGAATTTCTTATTTTAATAAATACAATATGTCACAATTCAATTTATTTCTCTTCTTCAATATTACTATAACCTCTTTTATAGGAAGTATCGATCGTAACTTCTGGAACATTAGCATCTTATTTGATTAAATCTAAATAATATTATTATAAAAATTTACTAGTAAATAACCTAATAGTCTATACTCCAAAAAGCATGGCAACAATACAAATAATGTAATAGACAACTTCTCCAAATAAGGTTTTTTCTTATTTTTAAATAGTCTTAGCACAAAATTTATTAAATGAAAATGATGCCTATTTATGAGAATCTTTTTAATAATTAAAAATGATATCAACATAGACAGTTGAATTTCCTTATTATTAACATTCAAAATATAATAAAATCTATTTTCTGTCATCTACATTATTCATTTATAATTTTTTTTAGTGTTTAATTTTTAGAATTTCTTCATCCTTAACTCTTGTTACTATATCAATATCAATTTTCTATCCATTTGGAAATAGTCTTTCTTAAATAGTTTGTTTGTCTTTTGTTTTAAAATAAATAAACATTTAAAAAGCATTAGTATTTTCAGATATTGATTTAGTAGTGTAATTGTAATCAGTTTAAGATACTCCTGCTCTGAACAATTCATTTGTATTTTTTTTAGTTCCAATAAAAATTGGAAATTCTTAATTATTTTCTAAATCCTTGTCTTTCTTATCACATAATTTAAAGAAGTAAATAAAAAATGGTTCTTTTAATTTAAAAGAATCGATTTTTAAATGGAATAATACTATTATTAAATATTGAATTTACTTTTTTCATTAGAAATGTTGTTACATGTAATTTCTGGTTTGATGATTAATTTCTTACTATTACTAACATAAGCTAATGGAGCATCAAGACAATTTTTTTTGATTAAGTCTTTGGCACTTTTAGTGTTATTATTATCAATATTTAATTCAACATTCTAAATATAGATGGTTTCTAGATAATGAGTAGAGTATATTTACAATTTTCGGGAGGTATGAATTCAAAAACAGCAGAAATATTTTATAGTATTTAAGGTTTACTATTATCCCATTCAATTGAAATATTTTCATTATTTAAATCTTTAAGATAGACAGAATATTTAGTAGGATCAAAATATTATTCATTACATTGTTTCTTAAATGGTATTATTAATGTTTGATTAGTACTATTAATTATTTCAACTTTTAATTTAAATTATAGTTCAATGTCATTGTGACATTTGAAAATGATATTGATTTTCTAAGTTGTTAGATTATTTATTTAGGATGGATGAATTTCATAAAAGGATTAATTATTGAAAACCTATTCTGTCAATTCAAGTTTAAGATTCATAGACTATTTTGGATTTAAATTATCAAACTATAATGTAATTATGATTTATACTGTTAATTATAAAAACTCTTTTTATTCATCAACTAAAGTTTCTTCTTTCCAAAATAATGATCCATTTTTTACAATCTGAATCAATAGTTATTAAATATTACATGTATATTTTTACAATCTTATTTACATGAAACATCTAAACTCTCTAAGGTCTGACATTTAATAAGTGAAAATATGAATAAGAATGGAAACAATTATTATAGCATATAAATAATAATTAAGTAAATAATATGAATATTAAATTGATTAAAAATCATAAGTGAATTAAATTATAGAAAGATTTAATATAATAAGATTATTATATATATATACTTTATAACTAAAACCATCCTACAAATTTGATTTCTCATTTTATATCATTTAATCTTTATAATTTTTAGGAATATAAATATATACTGTATTAATGAAGCAGAATAAGATAAATAAAATAGATTTTGAACTTTTGTAGAAAATTTAAATCAATGAATCAAATGTTAATTTATCATGGGTGTTAAAATTTCCTAATTGTCATTAATTACAATCCTCAATTTACTAGATGGCTTTCATAGACCTTCATATAGAAATATAAAATTACGATATATAGGGAGCATGTCATATTATAATTAATAATCAAATTTAATTTCCATATTTGCAAATTGCAGAAGGAATGCTAATATTTTAGAAACAAAAATGTTTATTTTTATGCGATTGTATTGTTGAAAAACAAAAATTTCTTTGTCATTAAAGCTAACTATTTTTAATTAAAATTACTAATAACTAAGGTCACCTAATACTTGTATTTGTTCATCCCGTATCATAAAGAGAATGGTTTAAGATACTAAAATTATCAGCCAAATAAAATAACTTTCTTTAAAAATATCGGATTCAATAAGTGATAATGACAAATATTTTTTCAGTCCTTCAAAGAAGAAAGAATAAAAAATATGTTGCTTAAATAATTAAAAAAAAAGATATCCATTAATAAGAATAATACGAAATAATCAACAATTATATTAAAATTCTCAGAAGTGGGAAAATTATGAATTATTATCCAGTTTTAAGTATTTTTGAAGATATTGACAGTATTTCAATCATTACTTATTAATTTATTGGAACAACTTTTGAAACATTGTTATTAAGTGCTTAAACAGCTATTCCTCAATCTGATTTAGCATTCATTATTTACTCTGTTCTGTAATCTTTAAGATGTCTATAAGATGAAGAATTATTTCATGGTTATGTTTGTTTAGAGAATATCGTGATGGCTAATGTATTAGGATCTTTGCAAGTATACTTGATTAACTCAAACTATAAGGTAAAAAATAATGAAACTATTTTATAGCCTTATAATCAAAATAATTTAGATTTTTATTTAAATTTCATTCCTAAATATTTGATAGCTCCTGAAATTCTATCTTAATAAGATATACCTTCTGTCAAATCAGATATTTATTAATTAGGAATGATATTTCTATTAGTGAGCTTTTATTCTAAAGGATAATAATTTAACAGATAATATATATCAAAAATATCATAAAGTAGAAAAGAACTTATTAAATAACAAGAAATCAATTTCTAAAAATGCAGAGATTCAGATTTTCCTAATCTTTACAGTGCTTGTTAATTAGATTTAATTAAAAAAATGACTGATAATGATCCTGATAAAAGGATTTCTGTAAATGATGCTATTAAACATGCTTGGTTTATTAATACAAAGGATAAACTGAAATCATAAAAAATATAATCTATGAAGAGAAATCTACCTAGTTTAAAGACAATTATCGAAATGGTTGAATAAAGTGAATAAGATATTAGAAGAAAATCATTTTAGGTCAGTAATGTTTAATATAATAAAAATAAATTGGAATGTGCCACATCTATCTAACATCTTGATCATAGTCCTTTCCATTAATAATAAGATGCCAGTTCTTTAATTAAATCTTTCGAAAGCCAAAATGAAATTATAGATGAAGAACACGAAATAAGCAATTTAATATTCAAACTTAACAATAAATAATATAATATGATGCCTTCCTTATTAGGCCACATTATTCAAGATAAAAATTAATATAGACTCACTTAGTCTAAGAATCATTTATCATAATTTCAAGATTGATTAAATAATATATATATATTTTCCTTATTACAATTATAATAAAATTTTATTATAAAATAAAACTATTCATTAAATTTATAGCTATTATAAGGGGATGTTAATCGAAGTTTAACAAATATAAACATGTCATAATAGCTTAATATCAGAAACCTTTATATAAAATTATATAAATAATAAGAATCTTTCAACATTCCTTCTTCCTCTTCCACATCAGATAACTAATTAAAATAAAGTAAAAAATTTGAAAAATTTTATAACTCTGAACTTAAAAATGACTTAGAATGCAATTTGACAGAAAATCCAAAAAAATAAGAATTTTATTATAAGCATAAAATGGTCATTGAACATTTGAAGTACATAATATAATCTATAATTTTTAGAAAAACATCATGATTCTAATATGTAAATCAATAGGAAAAATAATGAAATCTTTAAATTAATGTTTGAAATTATTGGAACAAGTTCACCTTCATAATGCAGTTAAACTTAATATTTAATATTTTTAGATATATTAAACATTTAAATAGATCAGGTTGAAGTGTAAAATAATGTAGATATTTAATCAATATATCTCATCATTAGCTGGCTAGAAAGGATTAAAGAAAAACAAAAAAATGGAATAATAAATTATAATTATTGGATACTGAAACACAAATTTAATCGAATTAAAAAACGAATTTATACAGTATTTTAGTCCAGAAATATAACCTAATCAAGGTTTAAATCATATTTGACCTTAGAACTTGCCCCAAGCATTTAAGAATAAGATGAATAATTAGATTATCTAAATGAAGAATCCAAAAAACTTAAACTACAAAAATATTCACTTGATTACCTTGAAAATAGTTAATATTTGAATAATTCTAAAAAAAATTAATTTTTTGATGATTTTTGTGATGATTGATAATATCAATCAATTTATTTATTTTAATACAATATAATTATTTTAATAAAGAATTAATATAAAATGGATATAGATGTGAATCTCCAAAAAGAAAAGCATTAAGATAGAATATAAAAACAATTAAATATTCACTAATAATTAATCAAATAGGCTCTTAAAAATTATAATAGATAAATAAAAATGGGATTGAATACAGATCCAAAACTTTAGGTGTACGATTTCAAGTTGTTAAAGCCATATTATTTTTAATTAAAAGATCCATTTAAAGGACATTGGATGAAATAAATACCAAAAAGCTATTATAAAGAAAAGAAATAACAAAAATAAGAATAGGATCTTCATTAGTTGTTATGATTTAATTTATACCTTCATATATAATAATTTTTGATTTTTTCTAAGTTATCTTTATTTATTATTTCATACAAAAATTTATGGCAGAACATAAATTAATTGATGGATATGTTGTGACTAATAAATTACTAGGAACAGTAAATTTATAGATTTTACATCAAGGGAGCATTTGGGTCAGTTTACAGAGGTTATAAGGAAAGTGATCCTAAAATAATTGTTGCTGTTAAAATGCTACCAATGACTGAAGGCACAAATAAAAATTTCATAAGAAACATTAGGAGAGAAATAGAAATATTATCAAAAATAAGAAGCTAATACATCGTACAGTAAATTCATTCTTAATTTAAAGATTATATCATGCTGCTAGAACTTAAAAAAATTATTATATTTTCTTAGAATATTGTAATGGAGGAGACCTTAAAGATATGATGAAATCAAAAGGAGGATATCTTTCTGAATAAGATGCTGTGACCTATTTCAAACAAATCATTTATGGATTTAAAGCCATTTATTAAGAAAATGTTATACATAGAGATATTAAACCAGCCAACATTTTATTACACAATGGTATTAAATAATTACACAATAGGGATTGCTAAAATAAGTGATTTTGGATTTGCCAGAGTTGTTGAAGATATGGAAGGCTAAGAGAAATTCACTTTACTAGGAACTCCACTTTATATGGCGCCCTAAATTTTGGAATAAGGAAAATTTAACTCTAAATGTGATATTTGGTCTATTGGTATTATGTTTTACGAAATGCTCTATGGTCATCCTCCTTGGACGGCAACTAGCCAATTAGCATTACTAGATTAAATTAAAAAAAAACCACTTACTTTCCCAAATCAACCAAAAAGATAATAAATAATAAAAGATCTTATTTCTAAAATGTTAGTTATTGATGAGGAACAAAGAATAAATTGGTATGATTTGTTTGAAAATGAATTAATCAAATGCAACAGCTAAGAACTCAAAAATAAACTCAACCTTATTATAGATAGTGTATAAGATACTTTAGAATAATCAGTATAATTAAATAGATTTTATGTGGATAACAATCTTATCCTTGCTCAAGGGAAAAATCAAGAAACTCAATTGTTGTTTGAAGTTAAAAATGATGATGATAACAACATGAATATAGAATAAAAAGATATATCCTAATAAAATTTAGACGATCTTAAAGGATTAACCTATAATGATATCATTGAAGCTTAAACTAAAAAGTTATAAGAACAAATAACTATTAACAAAATTGATGCCCATCTTTCCCTCATGAGAAATATTGGTATATTTGTTAATCTATCTACTAATAATGTGTTTTAGCTATTTAAAGAACAATAATTAAATATATCAACTCATTTATTTTATAGAATTATGTTCCTCCTCCAAAAATCGTAAATGATTATCTTTGATGATTTAATTAATATTATGGCTAGTAAAGTAATTTTAATTAATTATTTTAGACTCCAATTGGAAATGGATTTACAGATTTTGATTGGAAACTCTATAAAAAAAATTTATAGTATTTTACAACTTTAAAAGCAATTAAAACAGATAAATATTATCTGAAATCATATTATGAAGAAATAACTAAAAGAACTTATAACTTTTTAACTAATTAATTGCAATAAGAGAAGATAGATGGATAAGATAAACTTGATGTCAAAGAATTTCTTTCAATCATGACAAATAATTAATTATCAGATTAAAATTTTAACAAAATTTATGAAAAAACCCTAAGACTTTGTATCAAGTAAATGTATGAGTGTCTTTGCTAACAAAAAAAACTAACAGAAAATCGACTATTTTTACAAACTTCAAAATATTTATAACTTTGTTTAAATCCATTTACGTATTTTAGATAAAATAAAGAATTTACAGATTTCAGCAAATTCTATGAACATTATGATAACATAGACATGGAAATTTTTTTGCAATAGATTCATGATAATGTTAAATTCTGTTGAAGGGTTTTATAAATATTTTAAAAACAATTATTATAACATTTTCATTAAATTAGATTTCATATTTATAATATTAATAATACCCAAAATTATTAAAATTATTTCTAAATAAAACAAATAAACTGATAATTTAAAATAAGTTTATGAATTTTTTTGTTAAGATAATTGAATGATCAATGAGGAGAAATATTTATAGAAATAGTTTTAAATAAGCAATAATAGATAAAAGATTAATAATTGAGAAAAAAAAAGTCATTTAATTAAGATACTTTAATTTCATCATCCACTTATCTGAAAATGAGTATGAATATTTTATATAAAATAGAATATAAATAATATAATTAATACTTTCATCAATTAATAATTTTATTGTATAATTTGATTAATTAAAATCAATTCATTAAATAAAATACTTGTAATTTAACATTATAATATATCTTATATTTTTATAT
>CAJJDM010000065.1:3870-79519 GCA_905182975.1 Paramecium primaurelia | reverse complement strand
TATCATAATAATCTTATATATATATAAAAATACAATTTGGATAGTTAATATTTGTATTTTCACATCAAAATAATAGTTTGTTTGTTTAAAATTACAGTTCGATAAATTGATTAATTAATCTAAAAATTTGAACACTAACTTGATTCTAAAAAATATGATTAAATGCATAAAATTATCATACAATAATAGTAATGACAATTTAATATCAAATAAAAATACATGTTTGCTAAGTTTAATAAATTTGAGAAAGGTATAATAATTTATTGGTATCTTCATTTTGGAATATTTTAATTTTATTTTAGTTAGGCTTGATAACCACATTAGGTTAGTATATGTTTAATATCTTAATCCAGAATAGCAGATGGTTCAGTCAATATATAGCAACATTTTTAACAGAATTTATAGAAAGGAACCCAATCATTATCCAGTACAGCTCATTTAATTTAGACATCCACTCCAAATACTTAAAATTCATACTAACAATCTCGGTTAGTCCTATACTTAAACAAGGTCACAACAGGATAATGATTCCATAACATAATAATTCTACCACTATGATTAATTATGAATTGTATATAAAATTGATAAACTTAACAATTTATAAAACATATTTTACCTTACTTGAGCAGAAGAGCATGTAAACTATTAAGCAGTTTATAGTCCTTCATCGAAGGGTTATATTGTACATCATTAAATGAACAGTTTTCATAAATTATTCTTCTTAAGAGGCATTAGGTACCTCAATTTGAGAAAGGTATTTTTCCACTCTAAATTTATATTTATTCGTCAACAATATATTGAAACAATAAAAATTGTAATTCAGCAAATATAAATTACATGTTTATTTTGTATTCCATTCGATCAAATTAATTTTATTTTTTAATTCAATAAACATATTTCAGTTTATCGGTATTAATTATTATATCAATTATTTGCTAAACATTTGCCTAAAAGATTGAAAGAATAATAATTTATTAAAAAGCAATATCAGGATATTTAGGGCTTACATTGAGTCAAGTTTAATATTTGGATGCAAACAAAGATGAAGAATAGTTAGATAATATTATTTGGCTTAAAATTTAAATGAAAGAAAACAATAACGGTAGCTGACGAATCTAAAAAATATATGCTAATAATTTATCAGATAGACATTATCAATATCTACATTTCCCAAAGTATTGAAATACTACACTAAAAATGATCCAAAGAGAAGTAATATTTATTTTTCATGATAAAACTAGTATTGGACACAATATAAAAATCACTTAAAATTTTGTAAAAACTTGATTTTCTAAAAATAATTGATTATTCTTAGTAAACAAAACCAATTGGCATATTAAATGCAATTAGCCAAGATGACTATTTGGCTTACTAAGTTTTGAAGATGTTATATAGTTTTGTTGATAGATGAGTAAAAATTTTGGATACTTTAATACTCATTATGAACTTAATAAAGATTTTCTAGATATGAAACTGCATTATGGACAAAACAGAATATATTTCAATAACCAATCACTACTAAAATCAATAGATTAGAAGATAGTTTTTGTATATTTTAGAATAATTATATTAACCTTAAAGAATTTCGATTTGATAAGATTTATATTTAAGAATATATGGCTTAATATAGGAAATATATTATTTTTTGATTCAATGTTTTATTATATTACAATATTAGGTTATTTAGGCACTTATTGAAAATAGAAAAGACAGAAAATAAGATGAATATAATTTTTTAAAATTCATTAAATATCAAACATTATTTAGTCTAATCAATATTTTGGAATATTCAATTCATTCTTCAACATTTTATTAAAACATAACAAAACTGAATATTCGATTTATTAATGATAATAGTAATTACACAAATTTTTCATAAATAAAAATAATTATTTAATTGAATAGTATTTTTTTTATCTTAGAATGTTAAAAAAAATTGAAAATTTATTTAATTATATTAATTTCTTTTTCATTATTAAATCATTTCTTTATTATCATATTGATTATTAGCATTTAGGCGAACTCTTGCATTTTATAATATTATTTGACATTAATTATCTCTTTTATAATTGATTAATCTTTCAATTTAGGTTTTAATTTTACTTAGTATTTTGATTTTATTAAATTTTCTACGTTTTAAATCTGTTTCTCAATTTCTTCTTAATCTTTTTCCATACTTTCAATTGCCATCTTATAGTAACTTTTAAATAAAACATTTTCATATCTTTAGAATATATCTTATGCTTCCTTCTCTTTTTTTGTATTTTCTTCCTAATCTTAATTTAGCCTAGATTAACATAATTTTTTTTTGTCATCCTTATTTTATTATTTTTATTCATTTTCTTTATTTTCCTTGATTCTTTCATAATATCTTGTTAAATGATATTACTTTATATAATTAAGTAAAGCATATAATTTTTCATATGATTCTAAATTTTATTGATAATTTTTGTTGTACTATTATACATCGTCATACTATGGAATTTTCATCTTTAATTCATCTATGTTAGAATATACCTTAAGAATATAATCTTTTAATTCAATTAATTACTAAGGATTTAATTATTAATTCGGTATTTTATCATTTATTGAATTTAATTCTATTTGCAATTATTCTTCCTACATTTTTAATTATTCATAATTCTTAATTAAATTATCATCTATCTAGGTAAAATTTATTTCTTTTTATTTTTCATTTACTTTATTAGTTACAATATTTAACCGATCACTTTTTTATTTATTAGTTTATAGTAATTTTTTTATCATCTCTGCAATTTGTAATGTTAAATACCCTCTTTATGTTTTAATATCATTTAATTTTTAAATAAATAACTAAGCATTTAGATTCTGAATTTGCAAATATTCTTATAAGGTCTTTATTTCTTCTTACAATTATTTATCTAGAATATCTTTTTTCTCATTCACTTTTTTATAAAATTCAACACTTTTAAATTGAAAATTTATTGATTAAAGAGCTTATGAGAATTCTTCATACTTATTCTATAATTGATTATTTAACTTTAAAATTTCTTTTTCTTATTCACTTTTATATTTATCTTCTATTTCTTACTTTTATTACTCTACTTATTATATTATATCTTTTTCTTTTTACATTATTTTATTCTACAATTCTTCCAAAAATTGTATTTAGCAATCGACACTTTCACAGGAATTTGATTATTAAGTTTATTTGAAAGATTCAAATTGATTTTACAATTCTTATTTGGCTTAATCTATATTTGATAATTGATTATTTAATTTAACTTTTTGATCATTTTTACAATATTGGTTATTGATTAATTATTTAATTTATTCGGTTAATTTCTTCATTTTGCTTAAAAATGACTTTAATTACTTTTCTACATTTTCATATGTTTTTTTATAAGTTTAATCATCTTTGTGAATGCATTGATTCCATTAATTATAAAATTTGTTATACTCTTTTAATGATAATGTAATTTTTTAATAATTTATTTTGAATATTTCGTAGGCCATTTCATTTCTTTAAGAAATTTTTTCCTTTAGAAAATTTAGACTAAGAAAATCATTTTCAATAAAATTTAAAATTTTATTTACCTTAGATGCATATTTTTTATTTTTAGATAAACATTTAAATTTGTCTTATATATCATTTAAAGTGTTGTTTAAATCATCAATTTATTTATGATGATCATCTAAATATTGACTATCGATTTATTTAAGACATTCATTTGCCTCCTCAATTAAAATTTTGAGTCTATTTTAAGATTATTAGAGTTCTTCAAGTTTGTTATTACGTTATTAATAAAGAGTAATTTGTTGCAATTAATCAAATTATTATATCATACTCTCTTATTATTCTAATACTTAAATATCTTATTTTATTATTTATTGCTATTTTATAACATCTTAAATCTTCTTTTCTCCTTAAATTTATAGTTTAATTATTTAATAAAACTTAATTTATTCTGAAATTGTTTTAATCTAAAGAGATTATTAACTAGATTATTTTTTTACAATTTCAAATAAAGATTGATCATATTCTTTTTCTTTTCGATATTAATCAGATAATTCTTTATCTTTTAATTTTTTTTCTAGTAAACTTTATTACTTTTTTATTTCTTACATTATGAGATTTTAGTCTTATATAAATTATTCACTTTCTTAAGCTAGCTGAGTTTCATATTTTTTTAGATTCTCTTTTGTATAAGCTTATTGAATCTATTATAATTTCTATTCATTTTTTTTGATATTTTCTGAATATTTCTCTTACTCTTTTTTTATATATATTGACAATTACTATTTTTCTTAATCTTCTATATTAATTTAATTAATAGTTTTTTCCTTTTTGGTGAGGATTTAAATAAAATTCTAAAGTTTATCCAAAAAATCATTCTAACTTTTTGTCAGCTTTTATTATATTTATTATATTTATTATATTTCTATTTCTTTAATTTTTTTTAAATTCTATTCTATTTTCTATAATAAAGTTTTCAAATCAATTCTGTTTGTTCTTTCTTTTTATAACATAGAGTTAATTAAATCATATTGAGGTTATCCTTTTCTAACAAATTAGTTTATTCTATTGTCTATCTCTTCTTAATTTAAATTATTCCCCTCTTTTACAACATTTTTTACATTATTAGCTAATAATTACATTAAACTAAAAACCTTAAAAAAAATTTTATTAGGTAAGTAGTTCATATAGTATAATACCAAGACTCCAAATATCAGCAGTCTTATCTTATGTACCCTCTTCTAACATTACTTCAGGCGCCATGTAATTGAAAGTCCCTACTTGTTATGTTTTAAGATTTGAAGAGCTATTTATTACTAATCCAAAATCTATTAATTTGACTTAATAATCTTAATTTTCATTTTCAAAATAGACAAAATTTTCTGGTTTCAAATCTCTATGAAAATAGCCTAAATCATGTAATTCTATTACTCCTTCAACCATCTTAATATATAATATATCTTACTTATTCAAATATCTTAATTTTCTAAAATTCACTAAGAGATGTATTAGATTTTATCAAATTTGAGATATTATCTTTACCTTTTTCCATTTAAATATATAAATTTTCCTATTCTTCTTCTATACCAAGTATTTTAATTATATATTGGCATTTAGGTTATAAATAATTTTGTTATATTTTAATTTATTTAAGCACTTCTATTTCATCTTTGGAACATTTATCTACTTATTTAATGATAAATTAGTCATTTTAACAACAAAATAGCTTTCCTATATAATTAGTAGATTTAGTACCCTTAGTATCTAATAGTTTAAGGTTTTCATACCGTTTCCCATCTATAACAAGAGTTTTATTTTTAGCTTCAGATATTTGATTCATTCAAAAATTTTGCTAATAGAATTATAAATCAATTTTCTGTGGAAGTATTTAATAAAAATAGATGTTGTAATTCTATTCAATTTTTATTTGTAATAATTTAGTTATTTAATGATGATGTTAATTGTTTATTGTATAAATTTTAATTCATGATTACAAGTAGATCATTTTACCAAAAAATAACATAAATTAATATAGGAATTAATGTCTTAATAATAGCAGAATTTATCAAGTTTTTTAGAACATAATTTGGATCCCATAACAAGTAGATATATAATGGGGAAGTATTTAATGATGGATGGTGGTGAATAATCTTTAGATTTAAGACATATGTGTGATAATGTAAAATTAGAAATGTAATTAATTGAAAAAGAGGCAGCATATGACTATTTAAAAGTATCTATAAAGTGAAAATTTAAGGTTGAAAAAGAGATGTATGAATTGGATGGTGAAATAGAAAAGAGTGATGCAATTTTAGGAGAGTTAGAGAATGTTTTACTTAATTTCAAGGATTATTTGAATGATATTAAATCTGAAATGACATAATTATAAGAGAGAAGTGTAAAGATGAATACTTCATTAACAAATAGAAAAGCATTATCATAGATATTATCTAGTTTTGTTGATTAAGCTGTATTAGATCCTTCTTTAATTGATAATATATGCAATAAAGAAATTAATGATTAATATGTGGAATACATTAGAATATTATGCTCAAAATTAGAATACCTGAAAAACACTGAATTAACTGATGCAAATGCTGTAAAGAATTTAGGACCAGAACTAATTAAATTAAAAAATACAGCTTGTAAAAGAGTTAGAGAATTTATGATAGATAAATTAAATCAATTAAAGAAACCAAAAATAAATATTCAATAATATTAAATTTAGGAATTGGTTAAGTATAAGATATTCACAGAATTTATGAAAGATCATTATTTAGATATTTATGTAGAATTATGTAATCTTTATACAGATGCTATGAGTAAATTGTATTTGAGTAATATGAAGATTTATGTTGCTGAAATACATAAATTAACAATTGATGTTTATTTACGCAATGATCTTATTGTACCTGATAGTCAATAAAATTATAGGCCTTAATTGAATTTAAGAAATGTTGTAGGATTAAATATTGAGAATAGATCAATATTTTAATTGATGAATCGAGATTAAATATTGTAATTTATGGATGAAGAACCTTTATTACATACTTAATTGAATTAGAAAAATTAGAAAATTTTAATTGAATAATACTTTAAAACAATTAATAAAGTATTGATTGATACTGTATTACATGAAGATAGATTTAGTTAAGATTTTTTTAGTTTGAAACCTGATTAAAATAGACTTATTTTTAGTGGTGTTTTTAAGAATACTATTTAATTTATATTGGATCATTTAAAATAGACTGTTAACATATTTGATATATTTGCATTTTTATTAATAATATTATTAAATGAGAGATTTTAAAAACAAATGCACTCTAAGAATTCATATGTATTAGATTTTTATTTTGAATAAGTGAATATGATTTTATGGCCAAAGTTTGAATAAGTTTTTGATACTCACATCTAAAGTATTTAAAGTACTAATGTGAGATTGTATAGATCATTAGAAAAATATTATGGATTTAGAAGTTTTGTTATGAGATACATTGATCTTACATTATCATTATATAAATTGTATGCATACTTTGAAGATAACAAAATGATTGTAAGTAGAATTAATCAATTGAGATTAAGATATTTTGATTTAATCAAAAGAACTGGAGCAGAATTTGAGATTGAAATAGATAGGATAACATATACATTATCAGTCTATGAAATGATTGTTTCAGCATATAATACAACTTAGATGACAACTTATAAAAAAGAATTTTCAGAAGAAACCTTATTTTTGGAAAAAGAGACAAATAAGTTTAGTGAGAAATTAATTGAGATTTATTTAAAAGAATTGTTTGGGAATCTTGTTGATTTCATATAGAAATATGCAAAAGAGGAAAGTGAATTAGAACTTAATTTATATGATAATAAATAATAATCAGAAATAAGGGTTGTAGAGAAAGTATAGAATATTAATTAAGTAGATAATAAGAAATTGATTGAAAATATAAGTTAAGTATGTTTATAAATATAAATCAATAGGATGTGAATTTGTCTTGGAATAAGAGAGTTGATGTGTTTAGATTGGAATGTGAAAAACATTTCTAGGGTACTAATTTGATGAAGAGTTTATTAAAGAAATTCTTATAAACTTTTATGGCTTATTATAATGCATTTTATAAGTATGCCAAGACAAATCATCCTATGTATGTGGCCAATCTAACTCAAGTCACAACAATCATGAAAGAAATTAAAGCTATATAAACAAAATATAATATGTGAACTTATTGATAAATATATATTTATAAAAAAGTTATAATATATTTTTATAATTATAAGGTTATAGTATAGAATAATAATATAATCAAACCAAAAAAGAACAAAAGACACTATCCAAGCAACCCTATATTCATTTATTATAATGTTAGACATATAGTTTATAAACATATTATCTCTTGCTTCAACTAGAATTGAGTATTATCAAAACTAAAAAGGATTTTAAAAATAGTATCTTTTTAATATTTAGTATAGTTGTATCAATTGGTTTGTATTGGTTATTTATAATAAGATTTGTTTTTATAATAATATTTATAACAATTAAAGAGTCTTTCTTTGGTAAATTAACATTAAATTTAAAAACCCTTACAGCTAAAACAAAGACTTTAGGTCAATAAGAAAAAGTATACAAATATTTAAAATATTTTATATTTATGAGTTTCAAAAAAGTATGGATTATTATAATAAGTAAGCTTACTTTAAATCAAATGATATATATAATATATGAAAGTAAGTGTTTGATGTGGAGTTGTGTTAAATAAATTTGAATATGAGAGCAGAAATATGTAAATGATTAAAATAAATAACAAAATATGATGAGAAAAAAATAGATAAGTGAATGAAAAGGTATGATAAGTAGATAACATAGGTTCATGAGAATATAGTTTATGATTTAGATTAATTATGATTATTTTTGTCATTATCATTATTAACAATATCTCTTTTTTTAACAATATTATTATTATATGAATAAATTTTGCGATTATAAGTCTTGTTAATTCAATATTAAACAACCTACAATAGAACAAAGATCAAAACTAACTAAAGTTATGTGTCCTCTCTGTATGACTTCTAATTATTGTAGTATTCGATGCAGAGATCTTGACTGGTATTTTATAATATTTATGTTCAAGGCCAATCTATCATAAAGGAATCTGTAAGAAAACCTAACCTGACAGAGCTAAATCATGCAATGATACAATGGATTCTACATCGACTGTGAGTGTTAGAAGAAAACCTGAAGAATTTGAAATTATAACAATTGGTTCTAAATAGGAATTGGGAAGAGGTTCATATGGGTCAGTAAAACTTGTAAAGGACAAATAAAATGGATAATTGTTTGCAATGAAAATTGTAATAGTCTGATGTAATTTATCCATAGATGAACAAAAGGCAAGTACTTGAGTATTGTTCAGTGGAAAATCTAAAAAGGGAAATCAAAATACAACGTAAACTATTCCATTCGAACATTTGCAAACTCCATCATTATTTTGAAGATAAAGAAAATGTATATTTAGTTCTTGAATATGCTGGTATTAATTAAATTTTATAAGAAAATGGATCACTATTTCACTATATAAAAAAGAGAACCAAATTACCAGAGTAGGAAGCATTTGTTTATTTTTTTTAAACTTGTCTTGGAATTGACTATTTACATAAAAATAATGTAATTCATAGAGATCTCAAAGTAATTTAGAAATTTAAATGAATAGCCAGAGAATCTCCTTTTAGACAATGAAGGTAATGTTAAAATATGTGATTTTGGTTGGAGTGCTGAGAGTTTGACAGAAAAACGAATGACATTCTGTGGAACTTATGAATATATGGTAGATGTCATTTAATATTAAATAGGCTCCTGAAATGTTGAATAAATAACCACATGACTTTAGTCTAGATGTTTGGAGTTTGGGTATCTTATTATATGAACTATTACATGGGAATGCCCCATTTAGAGGTAGGAATAATGAAGAATTATGTAATAAGATAAAATCTGGTCAGCCTATAAGCTTTGCTCCTACTTTATCCCATGAAGTTATAACTTTGATAAAAGGAATCTTGAAATTTATTCCATCTGAAAGATTTACAATGGATCAAATTTTCAATCATCCCTGGATGGTTAAACATGCTACCAATTTCAATATAGATATTTGGACTTTTGTATACAAACCACTATTTCCTACAAGATAAATTCCATCGATGAACTTTAAGACAAATACTAAACCAATGGACATTTAAAAAAAGGAACCTTCTACTAGACCCATGTCTTAGGATTACAGTAAATTCAAGACTCAAGAATAATAATCTAATTATAAGAATTATTCTTAGAATGATTAGATTCGATAAGAAGATTTCAACAAACCTAGAATTAGCAGAATAACTAATAGAAATGAGATCTTACATCATTAATATCAATTATAATAATAATAATAATAGGAATAGAAATTGAGTTTTATGGATAGAGTTTTTTTGGCATTTGGATGTTTAAATAGAGAGAAAAAGTGATAATTTACTTAAATATTGATTATATTTTATTAAAATAATAGTATTAGAATTGTAATAATTGATTTTAAATATTACTATGAAAACTATAAAAGGTATTGGAGTTGACATAGTTAATAATTAAAGAATGTTAAATATTATCTAAGCATAATATGCTGAGAGATTTTTGTTTAAAGTACTTCATCCATCAGAGATTGAATAATTTAAAGGGAAATAAACAATTTAATTGCAATAATAATTTATAGCTTCTAGATGGGCTGTTAAAGAAGCACTTGTAAAGGCTTCAGGTTTTAAAGAATTAGTATTTCCAGAAGTTTAAATTTGCAGATAGAATTAGAAACCTAATATTATATTACACAATAGAAATTTAGAATATTTTAATAAGAATTTTGGAAGTGAATTTGAGATACAAGTTAGCATTTCTCATGAAGATAATTACTCAATAGGATTTGTTATTTTGTTATTTTGATTTATTTATATTGTGTTTAAGATATAATTATTTTATAATAAGAATGTCAATAAAATAAAATGTAATAAAAAGACTGAGTATTCAAAGTAAGTAAATTGAAAATTACCTTTAAGAAGAAGGATTATAAATGATAGGTATAGTTAAAATATAATAAGGTGATCAATCATATGGTGAACTTAAATTTCAAATTTGGAGTTATAACAAAACATAGATCACTTTACTTAAGGAGTAATAATATGTTGATCCAGAACAACTTAAGAAAATGGAAGATAATGAGGATAAAAATAAAGAATGGGACAAGTGTAGAATATTTAATATAATACGACCAGAAGAACCTAAAAAAATAATTTGGGATTTAATAGGAATGGCATTTATTTTTATATAAATGATATTGATTCCATTGATTTTAACATTTGGATTAAATTTAGATGAAGGATTTAGTATATTTAGTAATATAATGGATTATTATTTTCTTGTTGATATTGTATTACAATTTTAGACAGGATACTACAATAAGTAAATTATATTAAATTATGATAGAGGTAATTATATCTATCAAAGAAGGAAGATTGCATTAAATTATTTAAAATTATGGTTTTGGTTAGATTTGATATCTTCATTTCCTTATGATGGAATTATCTCACTTACTTTAGAAGAATCTAATCAAAAGGATGTATAAAGAAATACATAAATAATTAAAATAATGAGGATTTTAAGATTTGTTAAAGTTATTAGATTGATGAGAGCTTTGAAACTTAAAAAGATAATTAATCAAATTGAAGATTCCTTATCTTTGGATAAATCTATAACATCATTTATTTAATTCTTAAAGATCTGTCTTATTATACTTTGTTTATCACATTGGTTAGCATGTATATGGAATGCAATAAGATTGATTTAACCAAATGAATAAGATTGGTATTCATAATATGTTATTAATTATAATTAAGAATTGGATAATGATCCAAATTATTGGTTTAATTAATATGTAGCAGGAATTTATTTTAGGTATATTTTATATTATATCAGAAATAAAGCATAACAACTATGATCACAATTGGATATGGAGATATTTCACCAAAAAATACAATAGAAAGATCTTTTGGTGTATTTGTGATGATTTTAGCTTCTGGAGTATTCGGATATGTGATGAATTCTATTGTCTTACTTTTTTAGAATACAAACGAATCTCTAGAAGAATTATTAATAAAAAATGATTCTGCAAAAAAGTTAAAATTTTAATTTAATATTATAGATATTTAAAACATAAATGTATAAATAAATCACTTTAAGCAAGAATAAAGAATTATTTAGAATGGTTAATAGAAGATGAATAATTATAAAAAGGATATGCACATAACACTTTAGAAAAATTATCATTACCATTAAGAAATTAAGTTACTTAATTAGTACATGGAAATATGATGAGTTAGATTAGATTCTTAAGAAAGAATTTCTCTCCAATTCTTTTAAAGAATCTAGCTTTTATATTTTAAGAAGAAAGTAATATTATAAATAATAAATTAGTATATAATCCTGAAGATTGGATAATTAAACATGATGATCCTATTGATGATTCTACATCTATTTATTTTATATTAAATGGGAGAGTATCAATATGTTTTCCAAAAACCAAAGGAATTATTGATATTTAAGAATTGACTAAAAAATAATATTTTGGTGAAATTTCTTTTTTTGCTAATGTTCCTAGATGTGCATCTGTTAAAGCAAGAAATTTCATTAATATATTTAGACTTTCAAGAAAAGCATTTTTAGAATAATGTGAAAATGAAGATTTAGAATAATTCTTTTAATTCAAATTTAATATTGAATTTGAATAGAAATTAGAAGATTTAAATATTAAATGTTATGTATGTTCTGCACCTAATCATACTGCCAAATATTGTCCTAATACTCATTATATTATTAATAAATATGATAGAATAAATATTATTGAAAAATATAATGATGAAATCAAATTAATGATAAATTCTAAAAGAAGATTCAGAAAAAAATCAAGAACTTTTATTAATTTATCTAAAAATTAATTAGCTTTTTAATAAATTACTTCTGATCTTTATACTATTGAAAAATATTTAAATTCATTTAAAAAGAATAAATTAACAACATTAAGAATTAAAGATTCTTTTAAAACTGATTCAATTAAAGAGTATACTAATTTTGTTCCATATTCAAATTTAGGATCTATTGCAAGATTATAAAATTATAATGCTGAAATGTATGCTGAAACAGTTAGATAATTAAAAGATAAAGAAAAAAAGAATAAATTAAAAAGTAAATTTGTATAATTACTTCATAATAAATAATAAAAAAGATCATCATAATAATCATTAAAAAATTCAACTAATAAATTTTCTAAACTTGTCTTTGATGTTAATAAACTTAAATTATAATAAAAATTAGAAGAATAATCTTAATCCATTAAAGAAGATAATCATCATTATTAATCAAAATTGTAAAGATTAACATCTCCTAAAAATCCTTATATTAGATATTAAACTAATACTAAATTAAAAAGAATGCCTAGAAAAATCTTCTTTGATGAATTAAATGAAACAGATAAATTTTAATAAACAATCATTGATGTAATACCTGAAGATGCTTTAGAAAGTCCAGCTTAACTCTTAAAATAAACTAAATCCATTAAATTAAATATAAAACCATTTAAAATGTTCAAATCTACAGAATCAACTATTGTAGAATCTGTACAATATCCTGATCTTTATATAGAGAAACATGTAAAGAGAAGTCAATCAAATGAATAAATTAATTCAATTAAGAATGAACTTCAAATTCATCATAAAGTATTTCTCGAAAACATGATCTATCTTGTTGTAAACTATAAACTACAAAATTGTAAATGATCAAAATAAAAACATATTTATTAATCCATACTTTATATATTATATTTTCTATTTTCAAAATTTTTATTAATATTTATATAATGAATGTTCATAAAAAAATTCTTGAAAAGAGTGGAAGATTGGACACTTAATATGCTTAATAATAATAATAATAATCACATATGAAGGAAGAAGAATATATTAAAAATAAAGAAAATGGTGAAAATTAATAATTTAATGCCTCTTATAATAATATTAGATGTACATCAAATGTATTCCCACATTCAAAATAAACATTTATAGATGCTAAGATTCCATTTGCTATTATGATTTAACCTTATGGATAATCTGTATATGATGGATTTGTATAAATCAATAATGGAGGATATCCTATTATTAGATGTGCAAATTGTAGAGCATATTTGAATCCTTATATGAAATTTATAGATGATTATGACTATTTAAAATGCAACTTATGTAGTTTGATTACTTAAATTGAATTCAATACAATAACAAAAGAAAATGCAAATGAAAAACCTGAATTAACTATGGGATCTTATGATATCAAAGCAGGTTAAGAATATCAAATGAGACCACCTATGGCTCCTGCATATTTTTTTATGATTGATGTTTCAACAAAGAGTGAAGCACTTTTAGGAATTATAGGATAAGTTATGAATGAATTAATAATAAGTGAAACATTTAATGAAAGAACTTTATTTGGATTTTTAACATTTGATTCATCTATTCATTTATACAATTTCAATTCAAAACTTAAATAAGCTTAGATGTATGTATTAACAGATGATAATTAATTGCCTATGCCTGGAGAATATCTATTTAATTTATAAGACTCTAAAGACATTATTGTTGGATTCTTGAATTCTTTAGATCGACTATTTCCAAAACCTCTTTTGAGAAGTACATAATTTATGGAAGCATTAAAAATATCATAAAAATTAATATAAGATAATGGAGCTAAATTAATTATCTTAACATCTTCACCAATTAAAGAATTGAGTATTTTGGAGAATGAAAAATAATAATAATTATATTTACATAAAAGTAAATCAATATTAACATAATTGACTGAAAGTATGTATTTTCAATTTATATGTCCATCAATATTTGTTGTTCCAAATAATTATATGAATATATATACTATAAATCAATTAGCAACCTATTTAAATGGAGATTTATTTTATTATGATGATCCAACAGTATATAGTAAGAAGTTGTTATTAATGTTTAAGCAACAAGATTTAGAAATGACTTAAAAGAAGTATTGAGTAGAGATTATGCCTGGGAATCAGTTTTTAGAATTAGAACATCTGTTGGATGGAAAATTAAACATATTTATGGTAATTATGTTGTTAAAACATCTGATTTATTGAATATTAATAATTGCGATGAGTAAATATTGATAATCATTATTGATAGTTAAAAAGTCTTGGTTTATGAATTAGAATTAATTGAACCTAATCTATCTTATGATCATCTCTATATATAAACTGCTTTATTATATACATCATCATAAAGTGAGAGAAGAATTAGAGTTCATAATTTATGTATTCCCTTAAGTAATTCTGTCAAAACTATATATTCACATATTGATTAATGTACCTTAGCTATGACCATATTTAAAATGGCTTTGTTTTAAATTAATTCAGTTAAGAATTTGACTCCTGTTAAAGATTTCATAATCTCAACTATTAGATCCATTTTTTATAATTGCAAGTTATACAATATAAATTTGGATCAAATGCATGCTTATTCATTAGGTATCATGAAATCTAATATAATGAATTACACATATGATAAATAAAGTATATTGACAGATTATATCAATNCCTGAATTAACTATGGGATCTTATGATATCAAAGCAGGTTAAGAATATCAAATGAGACCACCTATGGCTCCTGCATATTTTTTTATGATTGATGTTTCAACAAAGAGTGAAGCACTTTTAGGAATTATAGGATAAGTTATGAATGAATTAATAATAAGTGAAACATTTAATGAAAGAACTTTATTTGGATTTTTAACATTTGATTCATCTATTCATTTATACAATTTCAATTCAAAACTTAAATAAGCTTAGATGTATGTATTAACAGATGATAATTAATTGCCTATGCCTGGAGAATATCTATTTAATTTATAAGACTCTAAAGACATTATTGTTGGATTCTTGAATTCTTTAGATCGACTATTTCCAAAACCTCTTTTGAGAAGTACATAATTTATGGAAGCATTAAAAATATCATAAAAATTAATATAAGATAATGGAGCTAAATTAATTATCTTAACATCTTCACCAATTAAAGAATTGAGTATTTTGGAGAATGAAAAATAATAATAATTATATTTACATAAAAGTAAATCAATATTAACATAATTGACTGAAAGTATGTATTTTCAATTTATATGTCCATCAATATTTGTTGTTCCAAATAATTATATGAATATATATACTATAAATCAATTAGCAACCTATTTAAATGGAGATTTATTTTATTATGATGATCCAACAGTATATAGTAAGAAGTTGTTATTAATGTTTAAGCAACAAGATTTAGAAATGACTTAAAAGAAGTATTGAGTAGAGATTATGCCTGGGAATCAGTTTTTAGAATTAGAACATCTGTTGGATGGAAAATTAAACATATTTATGGTAATTATGTTGTTAAAACATCTGATTTATTGAATATTAATAATTGCGATGAGTAAATATTGATAATCATTATTGATAGTTAAAAAGTCTTGGTTTATGAATTAGAATTAATTGAACCTAATCTATCTTATGATCATCTCTATATATAAACTGCTTTATTATATACATCATCATAAAGTGAGAGAAGAATTAGAGTTCATAATTTATGTATTCCCTTAAGTAATTCTGTCAAAACTATATATTCACATATTGATTAATGTACCTTAGCTATGACCATATTTAAAATGGCTTTGTTTTAAATTAATTCAGTTAAGAATTTGACTCCTGTTAAAGATTTCATAATCTCAACTATTAGATCCATTTTTTATAATTGCAAGTTATACAATATAAATTTGGATCAAATGCATGCTTATTCATTAGGTATCATGAAATCTAATATAATGAATTACACATATGATAAATAAAGTATATTGACAGATTATATCAATTACTTTAGAATTATATTTTAGTATATTCATTATGATGAATTGGTTACCTATTTAGTACCATAATTATATAATGTAAGTAATTTATAAGAACATGAATGTGTTTATGATGATTAGGGTTAATTTGTTTATCCATAATAATTATCTTTGGTTCTAGCTGAATTATAAAGTGGAGGTCTATATCTGATGGATTGTGGATACTGTTTAATTTTATATATATGCAAGTAAGTGAATGTGTAATTAGAGAATGCATGATCCCACTTAATTAGTAGATCTATTTGATGAAGAATACCATACTAAACATTTATATGAGGATGACCTATAATCAAATAATGCCATCTATACTCTTATATCTCAATTAAGATAGTATTATTATATCTATTATAAAAAGCAATAAATTTACAAAATATGCTCCATTATACATTGTCAAATAAGATTGTAAGAGTTTATGGGAAGATGTATTTCTATAAAATCTAATTTATGATGATTTTAATCCTAATTATAGGATGGATTATAATAGATTTGTATAATATATTGGTTGATAATATAATTGTCTATATATATATATATATAAATATAGTATATATATATAATTATAAAATTTAAATAATATAATATGAATTCATCTTAATATGGTGCATTTGGTATGAGTGGTAATAATTTCAATTAAGCAAAACCACCTGTCAATAATTACAATTTTGAAAATGTTAGAGTAATTCATCATTTTTATGAGATTAGGCATAATAACCTGCACCTGGTGGACCATAACCTTCAAGAGGAAAACCTATTGGTACAGCAGCCAGATAACCTTAAGCAGAAGCAAGACCTATGACATCTAACAGAGGAGCTAATTTTGGGTAAAAGAAGGATCCATTCAATTCCACTCAGAATCAATTAAATTTGAATAAACCAAAACTTGAAACTAATCCTGAAGAATAATTTAAATCAATAGAAAAAGAAATTAATAATCTTATAGAACAAAGTGCCATGGCTAAATTGAGGGGAAATTTATCAGAATGTTTAGAAAAAGCTAAAGAAGCATTCAATAAAGAAAAAAAATTAAGATAATCTAAAGAAGCATAAAATTTAGCTGAATCAATTAATACTGATCTTAGCTATTGTGCAGCTTTAACTTAAGCATGTGCTTTACATGCAAATGGATTACATCAAGATGCTTTAGCTAAATATTAAGAAATTATTAAATGTAAATAATATCCTCAAGCAGGCAGATTAAGAGTAAATATGGGCAACATCTATTTTGAATAAAAGAAGTATCCTACTGCAATAAAGATGTATAAGATGGCATTAGATTTAATTCCTGCTACTTCTAAAGAAATGAGATTCAAAATATAAAAAAATATAGGTCATGCTTAAGTGAGACTTGGAAAAGAGAAAATTAATGAAGCTATTACAACTTATGAATAAATCCTTAAAAATTCACCTGATTTTCCAACAGGATTTAATTTAATGATTTGTTTATATTTAAGTGGAAAAAAGAATAAAATGAAAGATTATTTTGTTACTTTACTTACAATAGAAATACCAGGAGAGAGTGAAGAAGAGAATAATGAAAATAAGGGTACTACAATTACAGATAAATTAAGAGAAGATACTAAAGAAAGAAGAAGAGAAGCTATTTATTATATTGTAACATCTGCAAAATTGATTGCTCCTTTAATTGAAGATGATATTATTGTAGGATATGAATGGATTTTAGAATAGTTAAAGAATTCAACATTTCCAGAAGCTGAAACTGAAATTGAAATATGTAAAGCAATGGCATTTTTGAAAAAAAAGAATATTGAAAAATCTATTGAAACATTGAAAGGATTTGAAAAGAAAGATAAATAAATTATGGCAAGAATAGCAACAAATATCTCATTTTTGTATTTTTTAGAAAATGATTATAAACAGGCTGAAAAATATGCAGAAATTGCAATTACATATGATAGATATAATGCTAAAGCTTTAGTAAATAGAGGTAATTGTCTTTATGTTAAAAATGAATTCTTAAGAGCCAAAGAATAATATTTAGAAGCTATTGGTGTAGAAGCTGATTGTATTGAAGCACTCTACAATTTGGCATATGTTAATAGGAAATTGAATATGTTTGTTGAATCTCTATAAGCATTAGATAAACTTTAAACTATTGTTTGTATTCCTGAAGTTTTATTTCAAATGGCTACATTANAGAGGAGCTAATTTTGGGTAAAAGAAGGACCCATTCAATTCCACTCAGAATCAATTAAATTTGAATAAACCAAAACTTGAAACTAATCCTGAAGAATAATTTAAATCAATAGAAAAAGAAATCAATACTCTTATAGAATAGAGTGCCATGGCTAAATTGAGGGGAAATTTATCAGAATGTTTAGAAAAAGCCAAAGAAGCATTCAATAAGGAAAAAAAGTTAAGATAATCTAAGGAAGCATAAAATTTAGCTGAATCAATTAATACTGATCTTAGCTATTGTGTAGCCTTAACTTAAGCATGCGCTTTACATGCTAATGGATTACATCAAGATGCTCTATCTAAATATTAAGAAATTATAAAATGTAAATAATACCCTCAAGCAGGCAGATTAAGAGTAAATATGGGCAATATTTATTTTGAATAAAAGAAGTACCCTAATGCAATAAAGATGTATAAGATGGCATTAGATTTAATTCCTGCTACTTCTAAAGAAATGAGATTCAAAATATAAAAAAATATAGGTCATGCTTAAGTGAGACTTGGAAAAGAGAAAATTAAAGAAGCTATAACAACTTATGAATAAATCCTTAAAAATTCACCTGATTTTCCAACAGGATTTAATTTAATGATTTGTTTATATTTAAGTGGAAATAAGAATAAAATGAAAGATTATTTTGTTACTTTACTTACAATAGAAATACCAGGAGAGAGTGAAGAAGAGAATAATGAAAATAAGGGTACTACAATTACAGATAAATTAAGAGAAGATACTAAAGAAAGAAGAAGAGAAGCTATTTATTATATTGTAACATCTGCAAAATTGATTGCTCCTTTAATTGAAGATGATATTATTGTAGGATATGAATGGATTTTAGAATAGTTAAAGAATTCAACATTTCCAGAAGCTGAAACTGAAATTGAAATATGTAAAGCAATGGCATTTTTGAAAAAAAAGAATATTGAAAAATCTATTGAAACATTGAAAGGATTTGAAAAGAAAGATAAATAAATTATGGCAAGAATAGCAACAAATATCTCATTTTTGTATTTTTTAGAAAATGATTATAAACAGGCTGAAAAATATGCAGAAATTGCAATTACATATGATAGATATAATGCTAAAGCTTTAGTAAATAGAGGTAATTGTCTTTATGTTAAAAATGAATTTTTAAGAGCCAAAGAATAATATTTAGAAGCTATTGGTGTAGAAGCTGATTGTATTGAAGCACTCTACAATTTGGCATATGTTAATAGGAAATTGAATATGTTTGTTGAATCTCTATAAGCATTAGATAAACTTTAAACTATTGTTTGTATTCCTGAAGTTTTATTTCAAATGGCTACATTATATGAAATGACTGGTAATTCTAAATAAGCTATGAAATGGTATTTGGAAGTATTGAATAAAGTACCAAATGATCCCAATATCTTGGCTAGACTTGGATCCTTATTTGCAAGGGTATAGAAAATAATAAATAATTTATTAGGAAGATGATGAACCTTAGGCTTTGCATTATTTCTAAGAATCATATAGAATTCTACCTACTAACATAGAAACAATTTCATGGTTAGGAGTGTATTATGTGAAATAGGAAATGTATGAAAAGGCTAGTTTATATTTCGAAAGAGCTGCATAAGTTTAATCAAGAGATGTTAAATGGAAATTGATGGTTGCTAGTTGTTATAGAAGAATGGGACATTTCTAAAAAGCTTTAGGGAATTACTAAAAGATATATTCAGATTATCCTGATAATATTGAATGTATTAATTTATATTTATTGATTTAGGTCTCAGATTTCTAGTTTAATTATGTAGAGAAATGGGATTACCTTATGAAGAATATGCTGGATAATTAAGAAAATTAGAGAGAGAAATGGAAATGATGGATGGATATTAAGGTTAAGATATTAATTTAATTAATAATGAAGAGGAATAAGTTAGATTACCATAAGGAGATGATAATCCTGTTAGTTTTACAAATAATACTAGGTAATTATTAATTCATATTATTATTATAGACGTGGGAATAAACAACCACCTCCTAAAGCAAATGTTAGATAAAATATTGATGATGAATAATTCTAAGATGGGGTAGAAGATAACTTTTTACCTTGAAATGATATAAAATATAAATATATAAATTATGAACATTTCATAGTAATATGAAGAATAATAAAATTCAGAGAGGATAGATACTCAATATCGTAAATAGAGTCAGAATGTTTTCAGACAATAATTATCATAATATTAATTCAATAATACATGGAAACTTAATGGATTCAATATAATTTTAATAGTTCTAAAATTTATATAAGCAATTACAAAATAAACATTTACTACTTAATTTAAGTTGCTCAATCGTCAATTTTTCAAATTACTTAAGGATAATTCTGCTGATTATAATTATTATTTACATAGAGGTTACTTTGCATAGGCTAAAGCTTAATCATTTATGATTAAATTTGATTAGAAAGTTAACTTCTTATAATGTAATAACATTTATTATTATAGATTATAGAAGAAATTACATCAAAAGAATTATGTAGTTTTTTTTATTGGAACCAGATGACACAATAATTATAGTTTGGAATATTTATCTACTTTGTATAGTTACAATAAATGTATTTTATGTTTCATTACGATTATCATTTGTTGAAATAGTTGAAATGGATTGGATTTTAAAAGATTTCATTTTTGAATAATTACCAAGTTATTCATTTTTATTAGAGATTATAATTAAGTTTAATACTTGTATTTATAGTAAAGGAGTACTTATTAAAAATAGGAAAAGATTAATAAAGCGATATCTAAAAAGAGAATTTGTAATTGATATGGTTTTAATAATACCATTTTTTATTGGAAGATAATTTGATTTTATATATTTAGATCTTGTTATTATTTTGAAAGTATTTCAAATATCCAAATTAACTAATTCTTTATTCAATCGTTTGGAATTGACATAACAACAAACAACTGTTTTTGAATTAGTTAAACTAATGTAATAAACAATTAATAATAGAGTTTTTTTATATTATTATGTGCTCATTTTTCAGCTTGTATCTGGCATAAACTAGGAGTATGGGGAGATTGGGGAAATAAAAATACAGTAACATGGTTAATAAAAGAATAATTATACAATTCAATGTGGATTGATAGATATGTAGTATCATTTTATTGGAGTATTGTTACTATGACAACTATTGGTTATGGTGATATCACTCCTGTAAATTTAACTGAAAGGTTATTTTGTATAATAATGACATTGATATCTACAGCAACATTTGCTTATTCAGTTAATAGTATTGGATAAATATTTTAAGATATGTCTAAATAATCTGTTTAATTTAAAACAAATATGAATAGTTTAAATAAATTCTTAAAAAATTAAAAAGTATCAACTACATTACAAATTAAATTTAGAAGATATTTTGAATATTTTTGGAGTAAACCTTCATAAGAAGTAATATAATTTTAAGATTAAATTCCTTAATAATTAAAAGATCAAATGATTGTGGATATAAATATTAAATTATTAAAATAATTAGATTTATTTAAGTTATTTAATAATTCATTATTGAATATACTTTGTTTATAATTCAAAGAATTATAATTATAACCAGATGAATATTTATTTAAATCAAATTAGAAAGCTGATATGTTATATATTTTAGTAAATGGATAAATTGATTTACATGTGATTATCAATAAAAAAAAAAGAGTTCTTGAAAAATTAAAGACTCCTTGTTTAGTTGGTCAATTAAATTTTATTCTTAATACAGAATATAATTATGAAGCAATTGCTACTAAAAATACAAAGTTATTAGCTATTGATAGATAAACATTAATTGAAAATATAAAATAAAGTTAAATTGATTATGTAATTAAATTATTTATATTAAAAGGAAATCTATAAAAATTTTGAAGAAGATATTAGATTATAAAAATAATTTGGAAGTATCTCAATAAAATGTTCAATATGTCGTAAATAAAAGCATTTCGTACTTGATTGTCCACTACTTATAGGAGGTATAAACAGAACAAAAGTATTATATTAATTGAGACATAATATACCTTAAGATAGAATTTAAAAAATAAGGAATAATGAAGATAGAAGAATATCAACAAAAAAACATCATTTTCTTGTTATGGAAAGTGTAATATAATACATAATGAAGAATGATGAGATTTGCAATCTGGAGGGTATTAAAGAATGTATATATATATATATTTAATTATAGAATTACAAGCAGCTATTAAATAATAATAATAATATGAAGAAAAAATCTCAAATAATTTATCAAATTAATTTACTAAATAAATATCTCTATTATAAAATGTTCCAACTTCAATAAACTGTATATCTCATTAATCTCTACGTAATACTCAATTAAATTAAAACCAGAATTTTTTAAAAGATAATTCTATTCATTAAATTCAAGAAATTCCTATAGAGAAAGATGATCAATTTGGAAGTTTAAGTAAATCATAAGACATTAGATTATTAACAACCTTGAATAATTAAAAAATATAACCTATTTTAGAAGAACCATAAACTAAAGAAGAAAGATCAGATGAAAATAAATTTTCAATTAATCTTAGTGAATAATTACAATAGATTGATAAATAATAAATTTCTATTGTACCTTCAAATAAAATAGATACAAAAGAACCATAATAAAAAATAATATAGAAAAAAAATTCCATTAGATTGAAATTTGAAAGAAAATAAACAGAATAATATGATAATATAAATAATAGAAAAATAAAATAATTTAAAAGATTGTTGACTGAAAGACAAGATAGTTAAGAAAGATTACCTCAATTATCTGGATTTAATAATTAATTAATCATATCATAATAATAAAAAATAAATACATTTGGACAACCAGTTATTTTGAGAAAACAAAGTATATAGGATTATATTATTTAAAATGAAAAAGCATAGGAACGTATATAGTAGAATAAATTAGATGAATCACCTTTTGAATTAGAATATTCAAATAGTTAACGTTCTATTAAGAATAGCAATATTAGACCAAATATTGAAATTTATTAAGTAGATGATGATAGTGATTAATCTTAAGATATAAATAAAAAATAAACAAATAACAAAATATATACTAAAGTAGTAAATGATAATGATAATTCTGAAGATGAAAAGGATTTAACAAATTAATTTTTAGAAGAATAAATTTTGAAAAATAGATAAAGATTTACAGATAAATAGATTTTATTTCAAGAACCTACTTAAAATTAATTATGGCATTTTCCATAATAAGAGTTTAAACCATTAGAATAAAGTATGATGATCTAATTTGAAAAAATTAAATAAAAAGAAGAACTATTATAATAATAAAAAGAGAGATAATAAACATTAATAACAAATAATAAAGAAAGTAAAGACATAAATAATAATTAAATTAATATATAAAGAGGATTAACTATTAAAGTAACATCTGATGATTCTTCAGATGAAGATATAAATGGATAAAAATTAATCAGAGGATAATATCTTGAGATTTTTAATAATTTTGAAGTAGTTAAAGAATTTAAATGTTATTATCCACATAATAATATATCTCAAATTATCTATTTGGTATTAATCAATTATTATATTAGTTATATAAAAATGATTTTAATTCATAACATAATTTTATGAGAAAACGAAAAATTAAAAAATAAGATACAATAATGAATCTACTAAAATAAACATAGAATTTGATACGCAAAAGTTAACAATGATTTTATAATTCATATATAGATTATTATCCTTTATTTTAATATCTAATTTTTATATATTAACTTTTTTTAATAATATAAACTTTAACTAAAATTTGTTAAAGTTACTATTTTATGATAACAAATGTGAAACAATTATTTGGAATTATGAAATTATAGTGTGGTAATCAAAAAAGGATTTATTTATTATTAAATAATCCTTATAATTTGTTCCTTATAAGAACACTTCCTATTAAAAATAGAATAATTTATATTATTGAATTCAAATACTTGTATTTAATAAATAAATAAATAATAAATATAATAGTATCAGAGTCTTATTATTAGTAGCAATAACCTTTATCTAAAAATATCCTTACTATGTGTTAATAATATTTAGAATTTAGATCATAATGCAAAGACATTAGGATGGAAAAATGTGATTGAAAAATTGAATTAAAGTTAAAATAAAAAATTTTAGATTATTGAATAACTCATCTCAAAGTAATCTAGAGCAATTAGTAATTGTCTTTGTAAGTTAAATATATACTCTTTAATTGATAATAAATAGTTTCAAGTTAAATTGATAGAATGAAAAATTGAATTTGGTGAACTATAACTTTTTTGAAGTGTTGGAATACATTTTATAATAAAAATTTTTCATATAATTTAAGTAGTCAAACTTTTGAAGAATATTAGAAATATTTTAAGGAATTACCATTCTAAGTGGATAGTTTAAGTAGAATAAAAACTAACTTAACTTAAAGAATTCAATTAATGGAAATCTTGTTATGAGAAAATAAAATTGATTGAAAAATAAGAAAAAACGTAATTATTTAATTTAAAAAATAATTTAAAGTTGCCACTAATAAGACATGATGAAAATTAATAAGAAGCTCAATAATATTAATAAATATATAAAGATTATCATTATTTAAATATTATTTATATTGGATATAAGGATTAAGGGAAGACAAAATTAATAGATGCATTTTTTAATTATTATAATGAATGTAATTTTAATGATGATTTTAGATTAAAAATTTAATAGAATAAATTAAAAACTTTTAATTTAATATTCATTTTCCTTTTAAATACTGATTCAATCAATTTTAATAATTTTTTTTAATTTTTTTCTGATTTTGTAAAAATATTNATGAGAAAACGAAAAATTAAAAAATAAGATACAATAATGAATCTACTAAAATAAACATAGAATTTGATACGCAAAAGTTAACAATGATTTTATAATTCATATATAGATTATTATCCTTTATTTTAATATCTAATTTTTATATATTAACTTTTTTTAATAATATAAACTTTAACTAAAATTTGTTAAAGTTACTATTTTATGATAACAAATGTGAAACAATTATTTGGAATTATGAAATTATAGTGTGGTAATCAAAAAAGGATTTATTTATTATTAAATAATCCTTATAATTTGTTCCTTATAAGAACACTTCCTATTAAAAATAGAATAATTTATATTATTGAATTCAAATACTTGTATTTAATAAATAAATAAATAATAAATATAATAGTATCAGAGTCTTATTATTAGTAGCAATAACCTTTATCTAAAAATATCCTTACTATGTGTTAATAATATTTAGAATTTAGATCATAATGCAAAGACATTAGGATGGAAAAATGTGATTGAAAAATTGAATTAAAGTTAAAATAAAAAATTTTAGATTATTGAATAACTCATCTCAAAGTAATCTAGAGCAATTAGTAATTGTCTTTGTAAGTTAAATATATACTCTTTAATTGATAATAAATAGTTTCAAGTTAAATTGATAGAATGAAAAATTGAATTTGGTGAACTATAACTTTTTTGAAGTGTTGGAATACATTTTATAATAAAAATTTTTCATATAATTTAAGTAGTCAAACTTTTGAAGAATATTAGAAATATTTTAAGGAATTACCATTCTAAGTGGATAGTTTAAGTAGAATAAAAACTAACTTAACTTAAAGAATTCAATTAATGGAAATCTTGTTATGAGAAAATAAAATTGATTGAAAAATAAGAAAAAACGTAATTATTTAATTTAAAAAATAATTTAAAGTTGCCACTAATAAGACATGATGAAAATTAATAAGAAGCTCAATAATATTAATAAATATATAAAGATTATCATTATTTAAATATTATTTATATTGGATATAAGGATTAAGGGAAGACAAAATTAATAGATGCATTTTTTAATTATTATAATGAATGTAATTTTAATGATGATTTTAGATTAAAAATTTAATAGAATAAATTAAAAACTTTTAATTTAATATTCATTTTCCTTTTAAATACTGATTCAATCAATTTTAATAATTTTTTTTAATTTTTTTCTGATTTTGTAAAAATATTTCTTTATTTCTTTAAGAAGTAGTTAAGAATTATAAAAAATTTGTATAAATTATAAATTTATTAAAAATAATTTTCAATAAATTCAAAAAATTATAAAATTGGACTAATTGCTTCTTTACTTTATTTTAAATGAAATTATAATATGAAACTAGATTTAATAGATATATAGGATAAGATTTCACTATTCTTTTATAATTATAATAAATTAGATTTTTTATTTAAATATATATTTCAAATTGATATCATAAAATCATTTTTCTTGTTGAAAAATATAGAATTAATAAATTTATGTACAACTAAAGTCATTATGAACAAAAGATTGCCTACTCTTAAACTGAATATAAATTAATTAAGTGAGTGTATCAATCATTTAGATAATTATACTCAATGAATTTCTTTTATTTTCTCGATTTAAATGATGAAAAATCAAAGTGGCTTCATAAAAATTTAGTTTTTATGTTGAACTTCCACAAGTAATTTAAATATTCTATGGAATTTATATATNGATAATAAATAGTTTCAAGTTAAATTGATAGAATGAAAAATTGAATTTGGTGAACTATAACTTTTTTGAAGTGTTGGAATACATTTTATAATAAAAATTTTTCATATAATTTAAGTAGTCAAACTTTTGAAGAATATTAGAAATATTTTAAGGAATTACCATTCTAAGTGGATAGTTTAAGTAGAATAAAAACTAACTTAACTTAAAGAATTCAATTAATGGAAATCTTGTTATGAGAAAATAAAATTGATTGAAAAATAAGAAAAAACGTAATTATTTAATTTAAAAAATAATTTAAAGTTGCCACTAATAAGACATGATGAAAATTAATAAGAAGCTCAATAATATTAATAAATATATAAAGATTATCATTATTTAAATATTATTTATATTGGATATAAGGATTAAGGGAAGACAAAATTAATAGATGCATTTTTTAATTATTATAATGAATGTAATTTTAATGATGATTTTAGATTAAAAATTTAATAGAATAAATTAAAAACTTTTAATTTAATATTCATTTTCCTTTTAAATACTGATTCAATCAATTTTAATAATTTTTTTTAATTTTTTTCTGATTTTGTAAAAATATTTCTTTATTTCTTTAAGAAGTAGTTAAGAATTATAAAAAATTTGTATAAATTATAAATTTATTAAAAATAATTTTCAATAAATTCAAAAAATTATAAAATTGGACTAATTGCTTCTTTACTTTATTTTAAATGAAATTATAATATGAAACTAGATTTAATAGATATATAGGATAAGATTTCACTATTCTTTTATAATTATAATAAATTAGATTTTTTATTTAAATATATATTATTTATATATTTATTATTGTTATATATTTATAATAAAAATATAAAATTTAAAATGGGTTTAGCGTCTTCATTATGAATTGGTTTTACTTAAGTGGTAAACAATATTTTTATAAATCTAAGAACCCTCAATAATAATAACAATAAATTCCTGTTAAGGAACTAGTCCCTCAATAATAGACTTTTTTATTTCGATGAAATTTACATCTTGATATATTCTCCATTTTGCTGTAAAGTAAGTAATTATTTCAATTCTCACTTTTATCATTATATTAAATCTGATGCAAATAAAATACATTCTTAAATTAGTAATAAAATGTTTATATCTATTTTCTAATACAAAATAAAATATCGAGTAATAAAAATTAGATTTAAACTTGATAATTTAAATATTTTTAAAGACTAGTATTTATGAATCTTTAATTTCATATCTTTGAAGATTAAATGTTCTTCAAGAATGATTATTTCATAATGATACATAAAGTATTATTTAAGAATTATAGTCATTCAAGATTTACATAAAGAATCTGTTATTAATAAGGATAAAATTATAGACCAACTGTTGTTTTTTTATGAGAAAAGACATCTTAGGTATAGGAAAAAAGATATAAAAAATTAATTTCATCATCTAAATATATATTTATTGATGAGTGTGTCGTCTTTTTGAAAATTAAAAATGTCAATTTTATTATTTATTTTCTTTATTATTAATTAAAACTAATCAATACTTGAAATTTATTTTGTTATGGAATAATTACTTAAATAATTTAATTAAAAATGCATAAATTTAAAATGATAGAAAATGAAAAAGATCTTTATTGTAGGATGAAACATAGAGCACCTGTATAAATGGTTATTATGGATTCCACGCTAAAATTAAATCAAAAGTTATTGTGTTAGCAATGCATTGAGTATTTTGAATCAGACTTCACTAAGGTAATTGGATATAAGAAAGTTATTCAGAAGATTGAAGAAAATCGAAAGAAATCATTTGATATCATAGATAATCTAATTACAAAAAATATTAAAAAAATAGAATTATTCTAAAATCACATCATTAAATTAAAATCTAAAGTCATTTAATGGTTAGATGAATTAATAGGTGATTCTAAAGATTGGATATTAAATACATAATCAACAATCTCTAATTATTTAGAGTATAGTTTCTTTAAAGAGATAGATTTAATAATAATGAATTAAGAATCAACTTAACTAGATTAGAATATATTTAATAATCAAATTAAAACACTTAATCATTGTTGGTAAACTAAACTGAATTATAAGTTAGAATAATTCAAGTCATTCCAAGAATATCAAAATTTATAAGATATATTGAAAAATTAATCATAACATCTCTTATAATAATAATAATAATAATAATAATAATAATTAAGCTAAAATATATTATAACTTATCGATGATTCTAATTATTAAATAGAACCTTGTTATGCAATTGTTTTTGATCCAACAGGAAATATAGTGGTATCGACAAAGGGAAATAAAATTGAAATTTGGAATTTTAAAAATGGAAGAATCAAATTAATTCAATCACTTCAAGAACATATTGGAGATGTTAATTGTCTAATATATAGTTAAATTAAAACTTATTTTATTTCTGGATCTGATGATAGTTAAATTAGACTATGGAAATAATTAAATAATAATAAATGGTAAAGTTCTTAAGCACAAGTATGATTTTAACATAAAAAGAGGATTAATTAATTATAGGTAGTGAAAAAGACACAATTGAAGTATGGTAAGTAGATTTTGTTAATAATGAATTAAGATTTCTTTAAATTTTATAAGAGCATAAAAGTAGTGTCACATCATTAAGTCTAAATGAACCAGAGAAAAGTTTGGTTTCATGTGGACATGATGGATAAATAATAATTTGGTAGAAAGTGCCTAATTATTTATGGAAGCTTTAGTAAGTTGTTAAATAATCAATTTAATAGGTTGGGCTTCATGTTAAATTTTTAAAAGAAGACTAATTTATATTTATACCTTCTGAAAGGAATACTGTCTGCTTGTATCAATTTAAAAATAATTAATATCAAGAGAGTATTGAGAAGAAAGTTTAATTTAAAAAAAATACTTAAGGAATAGTAAATCAAAGTTTCTTTCCAATAATTTATAATATAGAAAAGGATTTGATATTCTTAAGGCATATATTCCACATTTGCATACTCAAAGTGCAATAAGGTGGATATTTATAAATTGTTTAAGAATTTGATTGCACAAATGGATATATATATGGAACAATTTCAAATGATGGTAATTATTTAATATTTTGGGGGCAAGAAAAAGGAAAATATGAAATTTATTAAATATAATAAAAATGAAATAATTTTAAATATTAGTATTAATATATTTAAAGTATATATCGATTTGATCTTCTCTCATTCTTATAAATTTAAAAATATACTTTTTAATTTATTCTTGAAAATTTTACTAAAAAACTTGATAATAGCAACAATTTAATTAGAAATTTTTTTTCCCTTCTTTAATAACATATGAATCTTAATTTCTCAACAAAAATTAATTGTTAGGGAAATTTTAGGAGGTGATAATGTAAATGATATGTAAAATCATGTATTCTTTAATATTTATTTTTTGATTATTTTTATTAATCTTGAATAAATACTTAGCGTCTAAATTGCAAAAATGGTTAGTAAATAAATGTTTTTCTTAGTTCTTGGATGAAATTCTAATGTATCCTGAAGAAGAATGTGAAGATAGTAATTTTATTCTATTAGATAGTTGTTTTAGTAATTTTAAAGAAGTCATTTTTACATCGAAAAATAAAATGAAAAAAATGATTGATATTTATAATTATATGGATCTTGCAAAAGTGTATGTGGAAATAATATTAATTTTGTTCCAAAAGTTGAAAAATGTGTTATCATTAAAAATTCTAATACTCCTTGCTAATAATGTAGTTTTCCATCTTTATTTTCTAATTAAGTTCTCTGAATATCATAGCATAATATTTATTTTTGGATCTTTCTTATATGATGGTTGAATATTTGAAAATAAGATAAACTGGCTTTTCATTTTCGTTTAGAGTTTGCATTGGCCACTATTATTTGAAACTCATAACATCATGGTTTATAACAAATTATTTTAAATTTCTAGATTAACAGTATATTAAGATTAAACATAGAATATTCATTCAGTGTTGTTGTTCAGATATCACATTTTTAGATTTTTGCAAAAGATTCTTGATGTGCGTTATTCTACACTTAATTTTCATTAAAATTAGTTTTCTAGCAATATATAATATTCATCTTCTGAGTAAATTTAATCTAAGAAATTAATACTTCTGAAGGATCAATACATTAAACAACCAAATTTTATTAATTCTGACCCTCATTAATTTTCTGAGTAAATTAAAGTTTATAAATTACTATTAAGAATAGTTAATATTAAATATAAAATTATATAATTCATTTTACTTAAGAAGATATAGAAAAATATTAAGGAGTTCATTCTAAAACTAATTCTAATAAATTGGAATTATATTAGGTCTTAGGGATATTCTATAAAAATTTAAGAACTTTTTTTAAGTCTTCATGCGGAATTATGAAAATTCATCAAAAAAGCAGTAACAAAATACATTTTTTAAATATAGAATACTGTTAAAAATTATCAAATTTGCACAGGATGTGAAGAAAAATCATCTAAACTTTCGATTAAGTAGCCTCCTTTTTATTCCAAATATGCCCTTAAATCTACACCTTATTAACTCATAAACTCTCCTTTATAGATTTAAGCTCCTTAAGCTGATAAAGTAATTTATTATGATATAAGAAGAATAGTAATATTAGTGTTCACTATATATATATTTAAAATAAATACTTCGTTCTGAAAATTAAGTACTTTTTCCTGCCTTTATATCCCATATACGGATGGACTTATCATAACTACTTGATGCTAATTTTGTGCCATCAGGAGAAAAGCAAACTGATAGGACTCTTCCGCTATGACCTTCTAATTTACATTTTTGTTGTCCTGTCATCACATCCCATAAATGAATAGATTTGTCTCCACTACCAGATGCTAATGTAGTACAATCAGGGGAGAAGCATACTTAATTGACAAAGTCACTATGACCATCCAATTTTGATTATTATTGTCCTGTCTTAACATTCCATAAGTAAATAGAGTTATCTCCACTACCAGATGCTAATATGTCACCATTAGAAGAGAAGGATACTGAATTGACTGCATAACTATGACCTTCTAACTTTGACTTTTATTGTCTTGTCTCAACATCCCATAAACAAACAGAATTATCCCAACTACCAGATGCTAATGTTAATCCATTAGGGGAGAAGCATGCTGAATAGACAGGACCATCATTATCAATTAATTTATATTTTTTTTTTCTGGTCTTAGCATCCCATAAACGTATAGATTAATCTATACTAGTAGATGCCAAAGTTGTTCCATCAGGAGAAAAGCATACAGACCAGACTGAACTGCTATGGCCATCCAATTTAGCTTTTTACTGTCCTGTCTTAACATCCCATAAACGAATAGAATTGTCTATACTACTTGATGCTAAAGTTGTTCCATCAGGAGAGTAGCATACTGATTAGATTGCGCTGCGATGACCCTCCAATATAGCTTTTTATTGGCCTGTCTTAGCATCCCATATACGAATGGACTTATCTCCACTACCAGATGCTAATGTTTCACCATCAGGAGAAAAGCATACTGATGAAACCCATTTACTATGACCATCAGATATATATAGATCATTTATCCTTAAATTTCTCCATTTACAGTTAAATAGTTATGCCCCATTTAAATTAATTCCACTAATATTTATATTTTCAAATAGAGATCCATTAAAATTACATTTGGCAAAATTGGCTCCCATTAATGAAGTATTTTTAATTTTAATATTTTCAAAAGATTGATTTGTTAAATCAACCTTCATTTCTACTAATAAGTTAAATGAATTTGATCCGCATTATATGAATTAGTTATCAATAGCAGTGAGATGAACAAGAAATTTCAAAAATGAAATAATCTATTTTTCTTGTTTTATTATTCTAATTAAATCTTGTTTCCTTTCGACAAATATTTCTGCGGTATAATCATTTTCATTAAAGTCATGGTGTTTTATTTATTTAATTATATTAATAGCTTATTTAATGTGGTATTTTCCAACATTTGTCATCTTACACTTATCAATACACTATCCTAATTTCTTTTTATTGTCATCTTTTGAAAAAAATTTGAGACAATCTGAAATTTTTTCTTTTCTAAGAATTTCAATTAGCACACTGAATATTTATTCATCAAAATTTGCAGACAAAGCAAAAACCTTATACAAATCATCTTTCTATTCATTTATGCAATTCATTATCTTAATTTCTTAAAAAAATAATATATTTCTATTAATCTTTTTTTCAGTCTTATACCATAAATCAAAATAGTATCTTACATATTTATGTTAAAAAAAGACCATACTTGAATAAGATTTCTAGATAATTGTAATTGAGGCAATACATGCTTTAGGAAAATCAACTAAACTTTTTAGTAGCTTAATTCTTAAGGAATATGTTATAAATCGGCATACTTTGAAAATGGAAATTTGAAATCATTACATCAATTGATTTAAATATTAAATTCTTCATTAATTTATCTCTTTAATCCATTCGCTTGCTTATGTATTTTCATCAAATGCTTGAAATCTAAATAAATATTCTACTATTTTGAAAGGCTTGAGAATATGTAAATTTGTAGAGATTTCTTAATAAATGGATGGGATTTGAATATATAATTATTGTTTGGTTTTAAATTTAGAAAATCCTGCTAAAATCAATAATTATTTTATTTCATGGACATCTATTTATGACAATTGATTCTATTGATTTAGGTGTAGCACCTAGTTATAAATGTTCAGAAACTGATAATTATTTAATTTATAGATTAAAATTAGTCAAGACTCAAGACTGGAATAATATTATCTTACCTATGAGACCATTTTGAATAGGCAAATGAAAAATGTTTGAATTTGGAAGAATAGTTGATGTAAAATGGATATTAGACTTTATCACATGGATGTAAGCATTAATAAACATACTTAAAATAAATATTTAATGTCTACCAATATTAATTTTTTATTAATCAACAATAATAAATTATAGTTAAGTAATCATTCCTATCGAAATATTGATATCTAATCACTATTTTAAGGCAAAAGAGTGAAATAAAGATAGTATAGCATCCACTAAATCTAGGGAAATTCTTTATTGCCATTTTATAGTTTTATATATAAATGTTGGATTTTGAATTCATTTTTTGATTATTAAAGAGCATAATTACGACCATATTAAGACTATAAATTAACTTCATGAAGTAAGTAATTTTTAATGATTATGTGGCTTTTATCAGGTCAATCTTATTTTCCTGTGGAAACAACTGTAATAGAAACATATTATAATGAAAGTAGATTTATCTGAAAATCATGATAGTAATTGTAATTATATTGTATTAAAGACTGTGCAACATACTTGTAATTCAAAGAGTAACATAAAATTATCGATTAAGTTCAGGTTGCAACATTAGAAGATGAAGCAACATTAAAAAATTATTATGGAATGTAATTTAATATACGGAGATTATATATACTGTTAATTGAAGATCAATTCTTTGAATTTAATATTTTAAGTTTAATCTTGAGGTGAGGAGAATGAACATAAATGTCAAACTGGATTTTGAATAAATGACTAAAAGGTTTATAATAAAGAAAAATCAGATTTTAATTGGAAATAATAAAAATTATATAAAAGAAAATGAAAGAAATAGATTTGGCAATGTAATATAATAATAAATTTAATGAAAAACTCAACTAAGAAATTGAGTTCTTACTTTGATAAACTGTAAAATAATAATGTAATCAAAAGGCTGTATCAACTGATAAGAAGAGAAATTGAAAGGAATATTCAGAGATCTAAACTATCACTATATAATACTTACTCAATATATAAATATTGAGTAAGTATTAATTAATATAATAAGAGGAGATATATGTATAAATTTTCATGATTGAACACAAACTCATCTACTAAATTTTTAGATGTGGAATTCAAATGAACTGTGGAATTAGAATAAGCATGAAATTAATTAGTAATATTTTAGAGCTCTCAAAATGAAAATCCATAATGTGATAATGTAATTTAGACTGAAGTATTAAGAAAATGATTTGCATTTTTTGAGAATTAGGGATTTAAAAATGAACAACACGATTATATATATTTGAAATTTCAAATTGTAGATAATTTTTCAGACAATTATTTTCTTTAAATTATCATTTAATAATTTTACTATATTATTATTAAAATTACAGGATTTTATCGCTCATCCATTAAAAGATAAATTAAATTTAATAATATTTTTTGATTTAAAGTCTCTAAATATAAATACAATATTAAGGCCTTTTGTTTAAAAATATTTATACTCTTCTTCAAACATTTGACTTGACAATTCAAGGTATGAATAGGATAAAATCAAAAGTTCTTAAATTTAAAAAGCAGAAAGAAAATATCCAATTATGTATAAGATCAATTTAAGAGAAAATAACAAGTCAAGAAAAAAGTAATTGATGCTTTTCTTAGAAGAAAGTCCTATCAATTTAAATTTAGAAATACTATGTCTCAAAGTTTTACAAACATTCTCCTGTTTAAGCAACTGAATTAACTATTGGACAAAAGACCGTTCCACATACTATCATTAAGTACCATCTCTAATCCATTAATAATTAATTTTCAATAGGCATTTTAAATTATTTCTCAAATNTATATAAATGTTGGATTTTGAATTCATTTTTTGATTATTAAAGAGCATAATTACGACCATATTAAGACTATAAATTAACTTCATGAAGTAAGTAATTTTTAATGATTATGTGGCTTTTATCAGGTCAATCTTATTTTCCTGTGGAAACAACTGTAATAGAAACATATTATAATGAAAGTAGATTTATCTGAAAATCATGATAGTAATTGTAATTATATTGTATTAAAGACTGTGCAACATACTTGTAATTCAAAGAGTAACATAAAATTATCGATTAAGTTCAGGTTGCAACATTAGAAGATGAAGCAACATTAAAAAATTATTATGGAATGTAATTTAATATACGGAGATTATATATACTGTTAATTGAAGATCAATTCTTTGAATTTAATATTTTAAGTTTAATCTTGAGGTGAGGAGAATGAACATAAATGTCAAACTGGATTTTGAATAAATGACTAAAAGGTTTATAATAAAGAAAAATCAGATTTTAATTGGAAATAATAAAAATTATATAAAAGAAAATGAAAGAAATAGATTTGGCAATGTAATATAATAATAAATTTAATGAAAAACTCAACTAAGAAATTGAGTTCTTACTTTGATAAACTGTAAAATAATAATGTAATCAAAAGGCTGTATCAACTGATAAGAAGAGAAATTGAAAGGAATATTCAGAGATCTAAACTATCACTATATAATACTTACTCAATATATAAATATTGAGTAAGTATTAATTAATATAATAAGAGGAGATATATGTATAAATTTTCATGATTGAACACAAACTCATCTACTAAATTTTTAGATGTGGAATTCAAATGAACTGTGGAATTAGAATAAGCATGAAATTAATTAGTAATATTTTAGAGCTCTCAAAATGAAAATCCATAATGTGATAATGTAATTTAGACTGAAGTATTAAGAAAATGATTTGCATTTTTTGAGAATTAGGGATTTAAAAATGAACAACACGATTATATATATTTGAAATTTCAAATTGTAGATAATTTTTCAGACAATTATTTTCTTTAAATTATCATTTAATAATTTTACTATATTATTATTAAAATTACAGGATTTTATCGCTCATCCATTAAAAGATAAATTAAATTTAATAATATTTTTTGATTTAAAGTCTCTAAATATAAATACAATATTAAGGCCTTTTGTTTAAAAATATTTATACTCTTCTTCAAACATTTGACTTGACAATTCAAGGTATGAATAGGATAAAATCAAAAGTTCTTAAATTTAAAAAGCAGAAAGAAAATATCCAATTATGTATAAGATCAATTTAAGAGAAAATAACAAGTCAAGAAAAAAGTAATTGATGCTTTTCTTAGAAGAAAGTCCTATCAATTTAAATTTAGAAATACTATGTCTCAAAGTTTTACAAACATTCTCCTGTTTAAGCAACTGAATTAACTATTGGACAAAAGACCGTTCCACATACTATCATTAAGTACCATCTCTAATCCATTAATAATTAATTTTCAATAGGCATTTTAAATTATTTCTCAAATAATTTTTCTTTCCTCTCTCTAATTTCATTATATCATCATCTTCCTTTTTTGTTTTTAAACTTAAAGTCTTAAGTTAAGCCTAGTCTAAATGTAGTAACTATCGACATACTATTTAATTTTCAAATTAAATTAAAGTTTATATGGGGAAACTCTTAAACACACTGATTCTGGAAAGCAAAATGATTTCCAAAATTTCTCTTTCTTTCTTACAAAAAGAAATTAAAATCATTAATGGTTCTTTTTTTATCAAACTTACCTAGATAGATTTTGTATAATAATATACTTAATCTTCATAACAAAAATTTTTAGAGTGTAAGTTTTGNTGTAATTTAATATACGGAGATTATATATACTGTTAATTGAAGATCAATTCTTTGAATTTAATATTTTAAGTTTAATCTTGAGGTGAGGAGAATGAACATAAATGTCAAACTGGATTTTGAATAAATGACTAAAAGGTTTATAATAAAGAAAAATCAGATTTTAATTGGAAATAATAAAAATTATATAAAAGAAAATGAAAGAAATAGATTTGGCAATGTAATATAATAATAAATTTAATGAAAAACTCAACTAAGAAATTGAGTTCTTACTTTGATAAACTGTAAAATAATAATGTAATCAAAAGGCTGTATCAACTGATAAGAAGAGAAATTGAAAGGAATATTCAGAGATCTAAACTATCACTATATAATACTTACTCAATATATAAATATTGAGTAAGTATTAATTAATATAATAAGAGGAGATATATGTATAAATTTTCATGATTGAACACAAACTCATCTACTAAATTTTTAGATGTGGAATTCAAATGAACTGTGGAATTAGAATAAGCATGAAATTAATTAGTAATATTTTAGAGCTCTCAAAATGAAAATCCATAATGTGATAATGTAATTTAGACTGAAGTATTAAGAAAATGATTTGCATTTTTTGAGAATTAGGGATTTAAAAATGAACAACACGATTATATATATTTGAAATTTCAAATTGTAGATAATTTTTCAGACAATTATTTTCTTTAAATTATCATTTAATAATTTTACTATATTATTATTAAAATTACAGGATTTTATCGCTCATCCATTAAAAGATAAATTAAATTTAATAATATTTTTTGATTTAAAGTCTCTAAATATAAATACAATATTAAGGCCTTTTGTTTAAAAATATTTATACTCTTCTTCAAACATTTGACTTGACAATTCAAGGTATGAATAGGATAAAATCAAAAGTTCTTAAATTTAAAAAGCAGAAAGAAAATATCCAATTATGTATAAGATCAATTTAAGAGAAAATAACAAGTCAAGAAAAAAGTAATTGATGCTTTTCTTAGAAGAAAGTCCTATCAATTTAAATTTAGAAATACTATGTCTCAAAGTTTTACAAACATTCTCCTGTTTAAGCAACTGAATTAACTATTGGACAAAAGACCGTTCCACATACTATCATTAAGTACCATCTCTAATCCATTAATAATTAATTTTCAATAGGCATTTTAAATTATTTCTCAAATAATTTTTCTTTCCTCTCTCTAATTTCATTATATCATCATCTTCCTTTTTTGTTTTTAAACTTAAAGTCTTAAGTTAAGCCTAGTCTAAATGTAGTAACTATCGACATACTATTTAATTTTCAAATTAAATTAAAGTTTATATGGGGAAACTCTTAAACACACTGATTCTGGAAAGCAAAATGATTTCCAAAATTTCTCTTTCTTTCTTACAAAAAGAAATTAAAATCATTAATGGTTCTTTTTTTATCAAACTTACCTAGATAGATTTTGTATAATAATATACTTAATCTTCATAACAAAAATTTTTAGAGTGTAAGTTTTGATATGATCAATTAAGATTATTTGTAATATAATTAATTATAAAAAATATTCTGTATACAGTATTTACTCATTATATCATTTTTTAAAGACATTTATTTTAATCTTATAATATTATCTATTATTAATAATCTCTTTTATAACTTAATAATCTTTCTAATTAACTCTCAGTTTTACTAAGTATTCTTATTTTTTATTTGATTTTCTATAATTTCAATCTACTTCTTTATTTCTTTTCTATCTTTTCCATTACATCTATTTTCATCCTATTAAACCTTTTATGTAAAATATTTTGATATCTTTATAATTTATCTTAAGATTCCATATCTTTTTTGATGTTTTCTTCTTAATCTACATTTAATTTATATTAGATTAGCTTTTTTTGTATTGATTAATTTTTTTCTTGCTAAGTGATATTATTTTATATAATGTAATAACTCATTCATATGTTTCATATGAATCTAAATATTATTAATAAGCCCCATTCAAATAAGTAACCATCATATGACACTACATAGTTTGTATTTTTAAATTGAGGATATGAGATAATTCAAAAATAACTTTATTATTGAAATCTACTCTCTTCAATAAATGCCCACATAAAATACTTTATTATGTTTAAATCAATTACATCTATTTTTAGAGAATGAAAAATATCAGCCAAAAAATACGAAAATGACAGCTAAATCTTTTATCGAAATTAAAGATAATGAATTCTATAACATAAATGCAAATATATTAGAAAATATATGGAGAAATTTGGTTTTAAAACTATAGGTAATTAATTTGAAAGCAATAAAATTCATTGATTTAAGACTTGACACTTACTATTAGAGAGAATAACTTATATTTTTGATAGAATAAAAAATATATCTGATAGAAGATCATTTTTTTCCACAAGTAATAACTTTCTTATTATTTTATGAACAACAATCTTTAAATAGTCTTAAATATGAGGAGTAGAGGATGATAATGTTTTCGCATATATTAACTATTCATCAAAGATTTTAAAAATATTAATAAAAATTAATTAATTTTATTAGCTACATTAGGTTCTTTGCATAAACATATCTGACCATTCTGACTGTAAATATTTAAACATAATTGCAAAATTTCTCTTAATCTTGCCACCAGATAAACATATATGAAATATAAAGTAAAAATTAAAAAAATCAATTAACTATTATAAGTTTGTTTTTTAATCCTTAATTAATTATTTGTATCAATATTTAACATTTTTAGATTTATTACATATGTTTGAAATAAGGTTTAATACATAATGAATTTATAGTAAGATATATAATTTAATATTTGACTTTTAAATGGTCTAAGAAATTAAAATGTAAAAATATTAATATAAAAATTTTTCAAACTCAAATCATGTTCCTACTTATTGATTCAACTTTGATAATGATTTCCTTCTTAAAACATCATAAGATTCTTTTGAAATTTAGAATTCGACTATCTATTTAATGAATTTGTTATAAAATAACTGCAAAGAATGAAGGTTATTTATTTAATAAAATTTTAAGCAATTAGCGCTATATCAAGAGAAATCAATATTAATAAAATTTAGCGAGGGTTCTTCTTGTAAATATTTCATTCTATTCATCCTAAATCTATATCATTGTTATTCATTACTATTATGGCGCTTTTTAACAAGAAACTTTAGTTTATTTCGAATTACTTTTTAGAAGCTAGAGTAAAATTAACAATTATTAACATTCTAATTCTTAATTCATACTTTAATGGTGATATAACGAAGGTAATGAGTTCTTTGATATAATTTATATTTTTTTTTGATTAATTAAAAATAAATCTTATGGATTAATACGATAAAGTCAATTTTTTAAGTAATAATGAATTATTTCTTTTCTTCTAAGCTATTATTTTGAAATCTATATTTATTAAGTTTAAGTTAGATAGTAAATAGACTACTTGTACAAAATAAAAAAATAATGATTTTTAATGTTTTATATTAAAATAATTTTTTTTTTATAGTTTATTGTCCTATTAATCAAATATAGAAATAAGAATTAAACAGTATTTAGTTACAATTAATAAATTAATTAAAAAATTCGTTTTTCTATTTTAATATAGTATTTCGTATTGAATTAAAAAAAATAGATATATTAACTTGATTTTTTAATCATATCAAGGGGTAATGAAATATATTTGTTCATTTACCAAAATCTTCTATTTAAACTTTTGTATATTAATGATTTTTATTAATTAAACATATATATTTATTTATGTTGTTGGTGTATTTTCATAATATGCTTTTTTTCACTTACTTATTTTAGATAAAAGGCTAAGCTACAATAAATTTTAATACTCAATATTAATTAAAAAAGGAACTTTTTAATTATACAACAATCCCTAATACTGCTTATTGTTATTCGTATGGAATCTTTACTCAATACACTCCACTTAGCAATATTACTTAAATTGGGGAGATTGGAATAATAGATAGCAACTGCTATCATATTCATAGCGCCATAGGATTATTAACTAATGAAATAAACTTTATATATTATGATTGTATAGATTAAAAAGAATCAAAAATTGAGAAATTAGTATCATTTATTGGAAGTGATGGTAATATTTACAAATATTCTTTTTAATTAAACACAGAAGAATATGAAAGCTTTTGGTATTTTTTTGGTTTAATTATAAATTTGCCTGATAAAAAAATATAATTATACATTCAATAGAATGAGAAGTTATTATACACTCAAGATGTTTAGATTGAATATCCATATTTAGATAGAGATTTGGAATTAATTTATGGAGGAGATTTATTAATAAATAGTGATTAAGTTCTATATACTTAATTATTATAAAAGATGTCTTATTTTCCAGGAAGAATGATATAATTAACATCATATTCTTCAGGTAATAGTTAAAATTGCTAGATTTCTTATTTATAAAAGTTAATTATATAATCTTAGAAACCATGCAAATGTATTTTGAATATAATTACAAAAATTTCAGATTCAATTATTTATGAATTAGATAAATATTAATTCATTTCACAAAATTTAAATTGTGATTCATATTTATTTTAGTCATGGATTAGAATTAAAGAAAAAAATATTTTTATATAAGAGATTGATTATCAACTTATTAGAATATCAACAAATATTCAAAATCCAAAATTATAAGATGAAAACTTATCAACCTTTTAATTATTTTATAAATTGACAAAAAATATAAATTAAATTGTTATAACAACTTATAGTTATATTTTACCAACTGTAAATATTAACTTTGAAAATACACCTTATTTAATTACTAAAATATTCAATATTGATATAAATATTCAATTATGGCATATTGTAAGAGTTATAAAAACAAAAAAGTTAATATAAATTTAAATACAATTTTTCAAGGGATTCTAAATCTTTGAATATAATTTTGAAAGTTTTGTGAATTAATTTAGTTAAGTACAATATCAATTATCTTATGGTAATTTAAAGTAAACTTAGAAGTATTTAACATTCGAAATTGTAAATATGATGTTTTTTAATTGTGAAAAAAGTCAGAATTCATATAAATCATGTCATTTCTCTTGTTTGGAATGTGATGGCCCAACTAAAAATGACTGTTTGACTTGTGATTATTCTTAAAATAGAATATATTTAGAGGAATATAAAGTTTGTCTTTGTATTTATGGAACAATAGATATAGATAATTAATGTATAGATTATTCTACCTATGGAATAAATATTGTTGAAGAAATAAAAAAAGAATTCAAATGTTCATATGGTTATTTTGAATTTGAAAATAATTGTTGGAAATGGTATTATTATATAATATTATATTAGTCCTTCTACAATAAGAGATAATTTAATTACATGTGTTGATTGTATTATAAATCCAAAAACTTGGATAAATAATCCATATTGTTAATATGATTTTGTAACAGATAATACTTAATCTCCTTATATAAAAATTGATTATGAAAAAGTATATTATACTTTTGATGGAATGGAATTAAAAGTATGTGAACATTGTGATAGCATTCCAAATATTTATTAAGATTATATGATTACTCAAAATCGTGTTTACTCCTTCTGTTAGAACTGCAATTTTGAATCAACAGAATATCAAAATACATAAGATAGATTTTCTTGTTTCTTTTTTGAAAATTGCTAAAATTGTTAAATAAATATATCTGAACCATTATGCACTCAATGTAGAATGAATTACATTTTGAAGGATAATAATTGTTAATTTTACTCAATTCAAAATGCACAAAATTAAATATGTGATAGTCCAAATTATATTAACTTTAATAAAATTTGTAAATTATGTCCTATTTAGAATTGTCGTTATTGTTTTGAATATTTAAGAAATGATTATAAGAAAAATACTTTATTTATAAAATAATAATTTAGTACAATTGATGAAGAAATATTGATTGGATGTGCTGAATGTCTAAAAGGATATATATTTGATTTTACTGTAGGATAATGTATTTATTAATAGACAAAATTAAATAATTGTTTAAGATCATATATTAATTAATAAAATGAAGAATTATGCACATTGTCATCAATAAATGATTTTAATATTGCTCCTGAAATATCAAATTGTCAAAATATATTATATTAATGTAAATAATGTGTTTAAACTCCTTAATATATTCAAAAATGTATTATTTGTGAAGAAGGATATTCATCATCTTTAAATACAGGAATTTGTTAATTAAATTAGAATTTACCAAATACAAAATATGGAGCTTTATGGCCTGATTATACTATTTGGTCAATGCTTGTTTAGAGCTTTACAATATTATTTATGTAAAATACACCTGGAATTTATAATTCATTTAATAGATTGATTAATTTATCTGTTGAATGTCTTGATGGCTATGAAATAATAGCACAGAAATGCATTAAATACTGCGATAAAAATTGTTAGAAATGTTTAAAGTAAGATAGTTTAAATAAATTTACTTGTACTTTATGCTCTTTAAATTATTATTAATAACCTTACAAAGTTTAAGAGAATGGTAAATGTATAATATGTCCTCCATTATGTTTGATATGCCAAGAAAGATCTATTGATAGTATTTTGGTATAGTTTATTTATTATTTTAGAATATAAATCCTTATTTCATAATCAATGAAGCCAATATTTAATATACTACCTATTGTGTATAAAGTATCCAAAATTCCAATGTATTTGTGGACCCATATCTTTAAATTGCTCAATATAGTTATAGTGATGAAATATAAAAAGCTTATGAATATCCAGTAATCAATAATAGATATCTTTAGGTTCTTTGGCTTTGTAGTGGTGATTCTACTATATTTGAATTAAATAATCTTGATTCCTCATACTTTAATTAAATTGGACTTTAACAATTCATACTTAAAATGTAATTATAAAAACCTTGTGGAGGGAGAGAGATAATAAATAATTTGAAAACAACAGTATTTTCACTTCAAATAATTAAATTAAAATTTACTGGAATTCAATTACCTTTAGCTTTGAATGATACTTTTAATATTTCTAATTTTGATTAAGTTGAATTAAGTAATTTATAAATTTAGATAAAAGATATTTTGAAATTTTTATTTTCTAATAGAGGTAAGCCAATAGATTTTATAATATAAAACACTAGTTTTTTTTCAAATAAATTAAGTTCAACAGAATTAACATTCTAATTTGATGTCTACTAAATATTTCATATGTATAACATATCTATTTTTGATGCCAATTTTAATAATATTATTATTTTCAAGGTAAATTCCACAAATTCAAATGAAGATATTTTAATAGATTTATTTTTTTTGACTAATTGTACTTTTAATAATACAGTTTTGTTTTCATTTAAAACTACTTAAAAAAAATTAGTAATATAAAACCTTTTTATTGATTAATGTTAATTTTATAATTCTTTATTATTTAGTTTTAACTAGGATATGGATTATTAATCTACAATTATTATTTAATCAATCACAATCAAGAATTCTTTATTTAACAATTCTTAATTTATATAGAGTTATGACAAAAATAAACTTTCAATCTTATTTTTTTAAATAATAGAAAACAAAATAGAAAATTCATAGTTATTAAGAATTAGCAATGATTTCTCAATCTTTAATTTATTACTTACGTCAAATTTATTTATTGAATCTATTTTGATTGAAAGATTATTCTCAAATTCTTATGAAAATGAATTAATAATTAATGAGATTCAAGTAATCTCAAATATTTTTCAAAACTTTTAGGTACTTGTTCTTGATGATATAAAAATACCTAATTTAATTGAATTAAAAAATCTAGTTTTTAAAGAAAATATTAATCCTTAAATGGATATTCAAGAGTATTTATTTTAACTCAGTTCTTCCATACTTATAATATAGAATGTATTTTTACTAAATACTGTCAACATTCGCTATTTTTCTTTATTTAACATTACTACAATTAATATTATGAATATTACTATTGAAAATGAATAATAATAGTATAGAATTCCTCTTCAATAATATTGTCTGATTAATCAGTAATTTAATTCAAAATTATTATTTGTGCAGGGATTCTAAAGTATATATCTTAGCTTTATAATTTTAAAGAATTAGATTTCTATTGATTAATCCATTATTGAAATTCTATCAAATGTAGAAATTGTTTCATAAAAAACTGAAAAAATTTTCATTGAAAATGTAAATGTAACTAGAAATATTTTATTGAGAACTAATTAAAGAAGTGCTTTTTCTATTATTTCAATATTTTCAGAAAAAGTTTAGCAAATTAATTTAAAAAATATATTCTATTATGAAAATTGTTACCATTAATACATGGTAAATCCAACATTAAATTCTGCAAGTCTTTTGTTTATAAACTCATTTCAAAGTTTTGTTCTAATTTAAGATATTAGGTGTTTAGAAAATTCATTAACAAATTCTTCTAATTCTTTCATAACAATTAGTTCTAATTAAATAACAATTATATCTATGAAAATATTCAATCATAATTATATTAGAAAGGAATTCTGGAATGAATTTTATGAACTTTAATTACAAGATAATCTTAATGAAATAGAAGTTAATTATATGATTTAATAAGTACTTTCCTTTCAAAATAATGGAGGAGCATTATAAATTTTTACTGATACATTTATTCTAGAAAATAGTTTATTTTAATACATTATAGCAGAAAGTAGCTTTGCTTTAAATATCATCACTAAAGGAAACGGAATTGTCACTCTTAGTAATTTATATATATCTAATTGTTAAAATAATTTATTGTCAAATTCTGAGAGAGAAGGATCAATTAGTATTAATTCTAAAAATAGTTATTTAAATTTAAGAATATAAAATTTTACTTTAAAAAACATATACAATAAATTGGCTCCATCTATACTGTCTATTTAATCTTCAGATATAAAAAATGACATCAGTATTAAAAATGGCCAAATTTAGAATTGTTTTTCTTTAAAAAATTCATTTGTAGCATTATTATTTAATCCTGAAAATGGTAATTAAAATCAAGTAAATATTGAAAATATTATGATTGAATAAAATGAATAAGAATTATTATTCTTCAATTCATAACTAGAAATTTTAGATACTATAATATTATCAAAAATTATATAAGATAATTCCATATTTAATATTTTAGGTTGTAATTTAAAAATAAAACAATTAATATTTCATGGAATTGTTCAATCTTCTATTTTGAAGTTAATAAATTGTATGAAATTATTGTTATTTGATATTAATTTTGATAAAGTTACAATATTTTACAATGTGAAATTAATTCATATTGAATAAGATGCATAATTTAAATCATTAATGCAAATTCACAATATAGATATCTAACATATCAATATTTTTAATAATAAGAATTATAAATTTTAGATTATTTATCCAAATTTCTTTATTGACTATAATAGTTGTTAAATATAAAAACTTATATCACAATTGAATAAGAATCAATAAATAGAAAAATTATTTAATAATTTTGAATAAATTTAATAATATTCAAATTAAAATGGATCAATTTTATAAATTAAATGTTCAAATAATGAGACTAAAATATATTTGAAACATATAACTCTTAATAATAACGAATGCTAATTTTGTAAAAATGGTCTTATATTCCTATAATTAGTTGACTTTACTTAAATAAAGATTGAGGAATTTTTATGTATTAGAAATATTATCAATTCATTTGGATGTATAACTGCTTCATCTGATAAAAAAACAAAAGGAAAATTATTTGTCTTTAATTCTCTTTTTATTAATAATACAGGCAGTTAAGGAATAGCGATAAGTTCAATAAATGTTATGACAATTTTACAAAACTTAAAGATTTTAAATAACACTGCTATTTTAATAGGAGGTGGATTATTTTTAGATCTTACAAATAATGAGTTTTAGATAAAATTCACACTTATATAAAATAATAAAGCAAGAGAAGGTGGAGGAATCTATTTAAATGGAGATAGCACTTTAAATTAAATAAATTTTGTTAAATCTCTTCTAGTTCTTAATTAAGCTTAATTATAGACAAATAATCTTTAAGAGTTACCCTCTCATTTAGATTTATCAATTAATTTCTAAACTTTGTTTTCAAATAAATAAATAATTGAATAAAAGCAAATAAGTTAATTAAAATTAAATCCATATAGAATTATTGAATAAGGTAAATCATTTATGGCAAATTAATTAATGATACCAAGTAATTAAGAGATATTAAAATATTAAGTATACTATCCAAAATATTTGAAATATATTTCCTATATAACAGAATTTTCAATTTCTTTTAAAAATAGATTTAATGAACAATTATTAAATTTTTCTGATTCAAGTTGCTCAATAGTCTAATCAACATTTGACATCAATACTTTAGAAAAATTGGGATCAACTAATATTTCATTGATTGAATTTAATTAAATTACAAATAATTTTAATTTAGGAACATTAATTGTTAGTATGAATCCTTATAATCAAAGTGACCTTGTCTTTAAAATTTCAGCATTTTGTAAAGCCAAAAATTATACTGAAGAATTATAATATGATATTATAATAAAGGGTTTGGTTTGCTAATTAGGCGAATTTTATCATTAAAATGGTTGTTCAACTTGTTAAGATAACTAAGGATTCTATTCTGTTACATATAATGCTACAAAATGTTCTATTTTTGATAAGACAAAATTTGAAGCCATTACTTCTAATAATATCAATTTGAAACTAGGTTTTTGGAGACCACATTATTTATCAGACATTATTGTTGATTGTTTCAAAAGTCTATAATCATGTAAAGGTGGTTGGACTGTAGGGGATGATACATGCATAATTGGGCATATTGGAGGATTATGTGAAGAGTGTGATAAATATAATATAAGAGGAGATGGGTATTATTTTAAAAATGATCTAAATATATCNGTCTTATATTCCTATAATTAGTTGACTTTACTTAAATAAAGATTGAGGAATTTTTATGTATTAGAAATATTATCAATTCATTTGGATGTATAACTGCTTCATCTGATAAAAAAACAAAAGGAAAATTATTTGTCTTTAATTCTCTTTTTATTAATAATACAGGCAGTTAAGGAATAGCGATAAGTTCAATAAATGTTATGACAATTTTACAAAACTTAAAGATTTTAAATAACACTGCTATTTTAATAGGAGGTGGATTATTTTTAGATCTTACAAATAATGAGTTTTAGATAAAATTCACACTTATATAAAATAATAAAGCAAGAGAAGGTGGAGGAATCTATTTAAATGGAGATAGCACTTTAAATTAAATAAATTTTGTTAAATCTCTTCTAGTTCTTAATTAAGCTTAATTATAGACAAATAATCTTTAAGAGTTACCCTCTCATTTAGATTTATCAATTAATTTCTAAACTTTGTTTTCAAATAAATAAATAATTGAATAAAAGCAAATAAGTTAATTAAAATTAAATCCATATAGAATTATTGAATAAGGTAAATCATTTATGGCAAATTAATTAATGATACCAAGTAATTAAGAGATATTAAAATATTAAGTATACTATCCAAAATATTTGAAATATATTTCCTATATAACAGAATTTTCAATTTCTTTTAAAAATAGATTTAATGAACAATTATTAAATTTTTCTGATTCAAGTTGCTCAATAGTCTAATCAACATTTGACATCAATACTTTAGAAAAATTGGGATCAACTAATATTTCATTGATTGAATTTAATTAAATTACAAATAATTTTAATTTAGGAACATTAATTGTTAGTATGAATCCTTATAATCAAAGTGACCTTGTCTTTAAAATTTCAGCATTTTGTAAAGCCAAAAATTATACTGAAGAATTATAATATGATATTATAATAAAGGGTTTGGTTTGCTAATTAGGCGAATTTTATCATTAAAATGGTTGTTCAACTTGTTAAGATAACTAAGGATTCTATTCTGTTACATATAATGCTACAAAATGTTCTATTTTTGATAAGACAAAATTTGAAGCCATTACTTCTAATAATATCAATTTGAAACTAGGTTTTTGGAGACCACATTATTTATCAGACATTATTGTTGATTGTTTCAAAAGTCTATAATCATGTAAAGGTGGTTGGACTGTAGGGGATGATACATGCATAATTGGGCATATTGGAGGATTATGTGAAGAGTGTGATAAATATAATATAAGAGGAGATGGGTATTATTTTAAAAATGATCTAAATATATCATGTTTAAATTGTAATGAAAATTCTGCTAATATTTTATCTATAATTTTGATTGCACTTTGGTATTTAATTTATTTTATTTTAGGGCTATTATTTCAACATTGATAACTTTAAGGAGTGTAGAAAAAACAAATTAAGCATTTATGTAATTAAAAATAAATCAAAAATTTTCAAATATACTATTTAAATTAAATTTTGGTAAGTATTAATATATTATTTTTTAGATCAAGAGAGTATTTTATTGAAACTTTATCTTAATTATTTATGGATATTTTCTTTAATTTTTACTTTTAATATTTAATTTTCTTTTTCATTTATCTTTGTTAACAAGATGAGTGATACATCTTATTTTATGACTCGTAATTTAGACTGTTAAATTATTTAAACATTTAAAATGGAATTAATATATAGTAGAGTAATAGTGATGATAACTTTAATCATTATTTTAATTTTAATCATTTAATCAGGAATATCAATTTTTTCAATAATAACAAAAGTTAAATTCCACAATAATATACTTTCAATTACTTTACTTTATTTGTATATTCAAAACTTTGCAGCAATTATAAATTAGTAAATAATTATTATTATTTAAGACTTTTTTCAATAGTGGCTAAAAGATAAATTTCAAATATTGATTATGTCTAAGGAGATGTGTCATTACTCTTTTAAACTTAACATCATTACTCATGGATAGTTAAATTTGCAATACCAATCTCAATGATATTAGGATTTATTTTACCAATAGTATTACTTAGTTTTTTGTACTTTAATAAGGAATAATTTAATAAAATAAAATTTAGAAGACATATTGGTTACTTGATTAATGAATATAAAAAGAATAGATTTTTTTGGGAATGGATAAAATTATGGAATAAAACTACAATTATTATTATATTGATTTATTTTGAAACAAATGTATTGTTGAAAGGATTCTTAATTGTAGTATGTTTAATGATCTACTAATTTATGACATATTAATATCAACCATACATATATGAAAAATTAAACAAATTAGATCTTTAAACAGGTTAATTATGTTCATTAGCCATAATCTTAGCTGCAGTAAAATATAATTCTGAATAAGAATCAGATAATTTCTCAGCAGAAGTTTTATAAATTGTTATAATCTTACTAAGTATAGGATTTAGCTATCCATATATTTTTAAAATTCTCTAAGTTTATTATTAAAAATACAAAGAATAGTTTATCATGCTTTTAATAGTAATTTTAACTAAATTATCACCTAAATAAAACTTAATTTTCAAATTTACAAATAAACTAAATTTATGGAAATAATAATAAAGAGTAAATATATACTNATACATGCATAATTGGGCATATTGGAGGATTATGTGAAGAGTGTGATAAATATAATATAAGAGGAGATGGGTATTATTTTAAAAATGATCTAAATATATCATGTTTAAATTGTAATGAAAATTCTGCTAATATTTTATCTATAATTTTGATTGCACTTTGGTATTTAATTTATTTTATTTTAGGGCTATTATTTCAACATTGATAACTTTAAGGAGTGTAGAAAAAACAAATTAAGCATTTATGTAATTAAAAATAAATCAAAAATTTTCAAATATACTATTTAAATTAAATTTTGGTAAGTATTAATATATTATTTTTTAGATCAAGAGAGTATTTTATTGAAACTTTATCTTAATTATTTATGGATATTTTCTTTAATTTTTACTTTTAATATTTAATTTTCTTTTTCATTTATCTTTGTTAACAAGATGAGTGATACATCTTATTTTATGACTCGTAATTTAGACTGTTAAATTATTTAAACATTTAAAATGGAATTAATATATAGTAGAGTAATAGTGATGATAACTTTAATCATTATTTTAATTTTAATCATTTAATCAGGAATATCAATTTTTTCAATAATAACAAAAGTTAAATTCCACAATAATATACTTTCAATTACTTTACTTTATTTGTATATTCAAAACTTTGCAGCAATTATAAATTAGTAAATAATTATTATTATTTAAGACTTTTTTCAATAGTGGCTAAAAGATAAATTTCAAATATTGATTATGTCTAAGGAGATGTGTCATTACTCTTTTAAACTTAACATCATTACTCATGGATAGTTAAATTTGCAATACCAATCTCAATGATATTAGGATTTATTTTACCAATAGTATTACTTAGTTTTTTGTACTTTAATAAGGAATAATTTAATAAAATAAAATTTAGAAGACATATTGGTTACTTGATTAATGAATATAAAAAGAATAGATTTTTTTGGGAATGGATAAAATTATGGAATAAAACTACAATTATTATTATATTGATTTATTTTGAAACAAATGTATTGTTGAAAGGATTCTTAATTGTAGTATGTTTAATGATCTACTAATTTATGACATATTAATATCAACCATACATATATGAAAAATTAAACAAATTAGATCTTTAAACAGGTTAATTATGTTCATTAGCCATAATCTTAGCTGCAGTAAAATATAATTCTGAATAAGAATCAGATAATTTCTCAGCAGAAGTTTTATAAATTGTTATAATCTTACTAAGTATAGGATTTAGCTATCCATATATTTTTAAAATTCTCTAAGTTTATTATTAAAAATACAAAGAATAGTTTATCATGCTTTTAATAGTAATTTTAACTAAATTATCACCTAAATAAAACTTAATTTTCAAATTTACAAATAAACTAAATTTATGGAAATAAAAATAGGATAGAATAAAAAGGAATTTCAACAAAATGAGATTTTAAACAATCCTAAAAAACCGCTGTAATAATAAAGAGTAAATATATACTATAATCATAGTCAAATTCAAATGAATATCCCAAACACAACCCAATATTAAGAAGATTAGCCATAATTCAAATTCTTGATTTAATGAAAAGAAAGAAATACAATTTTTGATAATCAATGATATAAATGAGAAATAAATAATTCTTCAAAAATTGTTATTAAAAATAATGTAATCATTTGTTCTTATTTAAATTCCTTGTTTATTAAAGTAGATATATATTTATAAACTATTAAATTTTCATCGTTAGGTTTTGTATTATTGTTGCTAATTTATTATAGTGGAATAGTATCTTATTATTGTATTATCTTTATCTTGTTTATGTGCTTTTAATTTATTAATTAACTCAAATAATTTTTATAAACATAATACTAGAATTATTGTTAACAAGCTATTTAATATTTATCTCTATCTATTCTAATTATTATATTAATGATGAAATTTAATGAAGTAGCACTAATAGTTAGTAAAGTTTACTGATAAAATGGTTATGTTTGATATTCTTCATATTTTAATTAAATTTGATTTCTTTAGACTTGTTTAATATATATGTTCTACTAATATATACTAATATGGAGAAAAAGACTGATTTTTAAATGTCTTTAAATTAAGAACAAAGATGTATTAAAGATTTCATTTTTAAAGAAAGTATAAAGAAAAGTTATATAGAATTCTAATCAAAAAGTTGAAATAAGTTTTGATTCCTATCTGAAATTAGAATTAAATTTTAATCTATGTATTAACTATTAGATTGATTAATAAAAGAATAATTTAAATCATCTCTTAGATTAAATTTTAAAAGAAATTTAGCAAGAGTATAAAAGTTTTATATAATTGAGTTCTATTAATACAAATGCAAAAAATTATTTAAATATATTTGAAAATATAAAAAGGTATGATGAAAAATGATTAAAGTTTGTGAATTATAAATACTCTACTAATTTTACTAATATGTGTATACTTATTATCATCAAATTGATAAACAATATAAATAATATGTTATTTAATTTTGACCAGAAAAATATTTCATTATTACTATTAAAATAATCATTTATTTACAATTCTAATTTTCTTTTAAGTCTTAATGAATTGGGTAATTATATCTAATTATAAAATGGAATTTATTAAAAATAGATAAAAAGTGTTCATTTTTATCTAATTTAGATAAATATCTAGAAAAATTAAAATGATCAAATTTTTTTTCAATATTCCAAAAAAATATTTAATTGTATATTTTTAATATCAAAATATAAATATATTCAATCTTATTTGTTAAAGACCTAATAATCTCTATAACTTATTATTTTTATTATAATAGAAAGATAATTAAACCATTAGGATACATAGAAAATGTGATTTATATATAAATTCATTATAATTTTCAATTATTTAGCAATATTTTTTCTAATAATAAATATTTTTTAATGATACAGCAAAGCTAAAATAATTTGAATTTAACAGATTCAACCATATTGGAAAAACTTAAGGAATATGAAGTGTTTACATGGAATTATAAGAAAAATAAACAAGAAAAAACTAAAATTTATATCTTGTTTTTACAAGATAATTAACTGGCTTACTGTAAGGATGGAGTAATATTAAGAAGATAAAATATAAATTGTAAATTTTAATTGACAATTAATCCAAGATAATAAGAATCTAGAAATATTGACAAATATAGAATAAATTAAACATCTAAAATGGTAAGGGGTACATGAAATGAGCGATAAAAAACATGGTAAGTGGATAGCATTTTGGAATGGAGAAATACTGAGTGAAGTTGGTGGGTATTTTGAGAATGGATTAAAGTAAGGGTTATGGAAAGAACTTTTTAAAAACTATAGTAGGTAAATAATAATTAAGTATTGTTCAAAAGTCACTCAAAGAGTTATGAAAGTGGAGAATACTAAAATGATAAAAGAAGTGGAATGTGGATCTATATATATGATAACAACATAATGTATAATTAAAAAATATATTAATAAGCGGTGGTGGAAAATATAATGAATAAGGTTAGAAAAGTGGTAAATGGATTGAATTGAGTGATAGCTTCAATTGCAATTCTTAGCTAACTTATTATGGCGAATATAAAGGTGGTAAAAAGGTTGGTAGATGGGATATTAAGTATAAAAATGAGCCCATTGGAAAAAAGTAATAAATGTAATCTTAATTATATTTGATATATAATTTAGTGGTGGTGGATTATATAATGAAGGAGGTTAAGGGATAAAAATTGGAAGCTGGGTTGAAGTCGATGATAATTTTAATGATTCTTCTGAAATTACACATAATGGAAAATATAAAAATGGTTAAAAGATTGGTAGATGGGATATTCATTTAAATTGTTAAGGATTAATTAAATAGATGTTAAATTATATTATTAATAATTATTTTTTAGTGGGGGTGGGTTATATGATGAAAGAGGTGATGGGCATAAGGTAGGGAAATGGATTGAATTGAGTGAAGGGTTTTATAAAACATATTAAATTATTTTCAATGGCAACTATTAAAATGGTAAGAAAGTTGGATAATGGGATATTTATTTGAACAATGAAAAGATGTAGAGAATTTTATTTAAATAAAATTTTAGTGGTGGAGGATTGTATGATGAAATGGGTGAAGGGAAAAAAATTGGAAGATGGATTGAAGTAGGTGTTGAGTTCATTGATTCTTTTTAAATAATTTAAAATGGAGAATATAAAAATGGTAAAAAAATTGGGTAATGGGATAATTGTTTAAAAAATATATGTGGAAATCATAAGATGTAAAACTATATTATTTCAAGTAATATTTCAGTCGCGAAAGATTATATAATGAAGAAGGTCTTCGATCAAGGTTTGGAAGAAACAACCGGATTAGGAATAGCTATCTGCAAGTTCCTTTTGAAAGTGAATACAAAAATATTAAAAAACCTCAAGGATAGGATACTCACTTTGATACAAAAGGAGGAATGGAAATAATGTAACAAATAATATTTAAATATTATATAAATATGGAATAGAAGTGGATTCTATGATGAAGAGGGTGAAGAGTTTAAGATTGGAAGATGGGTAGAGTTGAGCGATTCGAATTTGTATATAAATTAGATTGGTGAATATTTCAAAGGGTAAAAAGTTGGGAAGTGGGATTTTTTTTTCATAAATAAAGAAGGAAGTAATGAGATGTAAAATTATTTAAATAAATTAAATTAAAAAATGATTTAGGGGAGGAGGTTATTATGAAAATTATGTTATTGATTTAAAAATTGGTAGATGGATTGAGTTTAATGATTTTAATTCATAAATAACTTACGTTGGTGAATATAAAAAGGGGTAAAAAGTTGGCAGATGGGATACTTATCTCAATTATTTTGGAAATAAGCTGATGTATATATATATTCTGTAAATTTTTTAGTGGTGGTGGATCTTATGATGAAGGAGATGATGGATTTAAGTGTGGAAAATGGATTGAAGTAAATGATGAGCTTGATGATTCATCATAAGTTACTATTAATGGTGAATATAAAAATGGCAACAAAGTTGGGAAATGGGATATTTATCTCAATTACGTAGGAAATATTAAGATGTAAAATTCTTTATTAACGAAGTATGAGCTGTTAGTGGTGGAGGCTCATATGATAATGAAAGCTTTGGAGTAAAAACTGGGAAATGGGTTGATATAAAGGATGGGTTTAAATGGGCTTTATAAACTACCTTTAATGGATAGTATGGAAATGGAAATAAAATAGGGAAATGTGTCGAAATGTAAGGGCAGATAAAAAGTAGAGAAATGAACTTTAAACATTGAATAATATAATCATATAAATTCATAGGTATTTCTTTTAAATATGAATGCATTTTCGATTAGTTATTGATTAATTTCACATCTTTCACTTAATTGATTAATGACAATTTAATTGTATTATTCACTGTCTCTTTTATTTTTTGGCTCTGATTTTCTAGAAAATTTATCTTCTCTTTAAAACAGCCTTTAATAAAAATAAGCCAAAAATTATTTTTATGAAAGAAATCTTTCACAATATTCATTACTTAAATAGAAATAGCCAATGGAAAATACCATTCTAAATCTCTAATAATATATTTTTAATGTGAATAAGATTAAAAGAATAACTCTTGGTTTCTAATTCTAAAAATTTTGAATATCTTTTCATGTTTTCATTCATCGTTTTTTCAAATGACCCAAGGATATTACATCTTAAGATCCTTATCAATATATTTTTATTTTTTTATTTAAAAAGCGATAAAAAATTTAATAAATATTAAAATTTTTGTATTTAAGTCTCTCAACTATAGAATTCAACAAAAACCATTTTATAGTCATTTCTATATTGTTTGTTTTTCGTGTATTGATTTTCTAATTTTTAAAATATCTTCAAAAACTTATTCATCATTAATTATATAACAGAATAATAACAAAATCAAATGAGAGTTTTGGCAAAACTCTTACGAAAGTTACAATTTGTAGAATATTGTAACAACTGATCAAGTCAAAAAATTTTATCATCATCAGGTTCCAACTTTATAATTTATTTTAAATAATAATTATTTTCTCATATATGATTTGGTCTTCATAATTTGATTTCAAATTACGAATTATTTATTTTCCAATATATTTTATCAAATCTTAATTTTAGGGGATCTATAATTTATTATAAAAAAGAATAAAATACAAATATATGTCTGTTATTCAAACTCAAAATTATGATAAAAGCGAATAAACAAATAATAATATTCTCCTCTTATTCTGTAAATACATTCTAAAAAAAATTGTATATACTTAAATAAAATATTTGTCAAAAACACATCAAGTTTATTTATAAACCAATAAATCAAATTATTATTGTTGTATTTATTAATTTTAATGATATAAATTATTTTTATTGATATTGGTCATTCAGATATATAATTAATATTCAATATAAATGAGAATTTCATTAGGATTACCTCATTTAATTTTTTATCACAATTAATTAGATATTTATCGTTATTATTATATTTCAAACAATAAGATGAGAATAAAATAAAATTGATTGGCCTAGGTAATTTATTTATTGAAGCAGTTAAGTAATCAAATGATTTAGTAATATATAAGTAATAATAACAATAATTCAAGTAAACTGAAGTTGAACAAATTTCACTTTATTAGGTAGAATTCTTATTGAAATAATAATAAAGTTTTCACAAGAAATTTGATTCTATCAAAGAATGTTTGAATCTTTTTTTAATGTCCATATTTTTTTATGAATTTATACATGCTATTGGGCTTGATGGCCAAATTTTATTCTAAATTATTTATTAATAAAAATTTTTTTATTTATACAATTATTATTTTTCCTCAAAATTCTATAAATGTTATTTTAAGGAACATTATCCATTGATATTGCTGGATTTAATAACAATTCTATTTAATTTGAAATTAATTAAAGAGTATATAAATCATTATAAAATTACAATTTTAGGAGTTTCTCCATAAAATTATTGCTTTTAATTTAAATTTATTTTAGATTTAAAGTCAACCAATATTTTTTTGTAATATATGGAAACTAAAACCAAATGAACTAAATTTATATATCTAGTGTGTTACAATATACATTCATACTGCTAATTAAAAGTATTAGAGTATTAATTTAAAAAATAAATGATTCACCTTAATATTATTTTAAGGTATTGCCCAAAACTTTTCACTTTTAGATTAATCAGATGAAGTTTTTNAATATTGTAACAACTGATCAAGTCAAAAAATTTTATCATCATCAGGTTCCAACTTTATAATTTATTTTAAATAATAATTATTTTCTCATATATGATTTGGTCTTCATAATTTGATTTCAAATTACGAATTATTTATTTTCCAATATATTTTATCAAATCTTAATTTTAGGGGATCTATAATTTATTATAAAAAAGAATAAAATACAAATATATGTCTGTTATTCAAACTCAAAATTATGATAAAAGCGAATAAACAAATAATAATATTCTCCTCTTATTCTGTAAATACATTCTAAAAAAAATTGTATATACTTAAATAAAATATTTGTCAAAAACACATCAAGTTTATTTATAAACCAATAAATCAAATTATTATTGTTGTATTTATTAATTTTAATGATATAAATTATTTTTATTGATATTGGTCATTCAGATATATAATTAATATTCAATATAAATGAGAATTTCATTAGGATTACCTCATTTAATTTTTTATCACAATTAATTAGATATTTATCGTTATTATTATATTTCAAACAATAAGATGAGAATAAAATAAAATTGATTGGCCTAGGTAATTTATTTATTGAAGCAGTTAAGTAATCAAATGATTTAGTAATATATAAGTAATAATAACAATAATTCAAGTAAACTGAAGTTGAACAAATTTCACTTTATTAGGTAGAATTCTTATTGAAATAATAATAAAGTTTTCACAAGAAATTTGATTCTATCAAAGAATGTTTGAATCTTTTTTTAATGTCCATATTTTTTTATGAATTTATACATGCTATTGGGCTTGATGGCCAAATTTTATTCTAAATTATTTATTAATAAAAATTTTTTTATTTATACAATTATTATTTTTCCTCAAAATTCTATAAATGTTATTTTAAGGAACATTATCCATTGATATTGCTGGATTTAATAACAATTCTATTTAATTTGAAATTAATTAAAGAGTATATAAATCATTATAAAATTACAATTTTAGGAGTTTCTCCATAAAATTATTGCTTTTAATTTAAATTTATTTTAGATTTAAAGTCAACCAATATTTTTTTGTAATATATGGAAACTAAAACCAAATGAACTAAATTTATATATCTAGTGTGTTACAATATACATTCATACTGCTAATTAAAAGTATTAGAGTATTAATTTAAAAAATAAATGATTCACCTTAATATTATTTTAAGGTATTGCCCAAAACTTTTCACTTTTAGATTAATCAGATGAAGTTTTTCTTTTTATTAATTTTAGAATTCGATTATTATATTCTGATTTTAAATAATATAATAGATTTCTAAACTTAATTTTTATTTGAAGAGATATAATATCGATCAATCATCTTTATGATTTTCATTTTCAAATTGAATTTAACTTTATTATGAAAAAATAATATATTCATGCTTTTTGGACTTGAAAGTGAACTACTTGTTCAATAATCAATATATATATATATAGACACTATGCTTATTTATAATTATGGATTTATAAACTTAGACTTTGGGTTATGTTATATGGAAGATAAATATTGTAAAAACTGTCTTTAAAATTTATTATACATTTCTACTATTTTGAATTGTGCTATTATTCAATATTAGAATAAATTTATTTTATGAATAGCTAAATACTTCGTAAATCCAATATGTATTATGTATGAATGAACCTTTTTTAAGTTTTATAATTTTTTAGCAAACATCCCTAAATCAATTTGCAAGCTTGGCAAATCATTTATAAAAGAACTTAATGTTATCTTATTTGACAATTACTAATTATATAATAGATCTATATGCTAATATTTCCCAAAAACAAAAATTAATTTCATATTAATACAAAACTGCAAATTGAAATCAATAAAAAAATATTCAATATCATATTGTTATCTTGAAAATAAATCTAAGACATTTTTTTATATGCCTTAATTGAACTTAAAAGCTAAGTTATAAACCATCCTTTTTTGCATTAATAAATTTTCACATAAGTTAAATTAAAATGGAATCTATCTAATTAATTTTAATGATAAACTTAGTTCATCAGAAGAAAAGTAAGCCAATAAGTTTATGTAATACATGAATCATCTGTAAACATATTAATAAACTAAGTATTTGTAACCAAATTCTCCTATTCCTATCTTTTTAATTTAAAATGATTAAATAAATTAGAAAGATAATAAACCATTTATAATTTAACAAATTCAAATCATCTAAATATATTATGAATATCTTTATACTAAAAAAATCAACATTATTCTTGAAAATTCAAATTAAATAGGAATATTCTAAATTATCAATAAGATAAATATATAAATACTACCTTCAAAATTTTTAGATGATTTCGAAATAATCTATAGATAAATGAATTAATATATTTTAGATTTATTTATTCTCGTTATACAAGAAAATGATAGAATTATCTACATCAAATATTTCATTACAATAAGTCATCATCTTAAATCAAGCTGAATATATTAATCTTACTATTTCATGAAATTTAAATTATCTAAAGGTTTCTTATTTAATTTTATAACTTTAGAATACATAAGTTGCTAGTATTAGTTAGTTTTTTAAATGGAGTATTTTAAAAACTTAGTAAATATCTCAGAATATCATTTCCTTTATTTTTTAATTTTATTTTAAAAATTGCATATTTTTATGATAAATAAAATAGAGCTTATATATTTAAATTATCTAAAAATATACATAATAAAATATTTAAAAGGATAATTATATTAGATTATTTAATAATTATTTTTATTATTTCTAGTATAATTAGTTACATGTTATAAAATTTTATTGAAAACTATTGGAAACAAATCTAATTTCTTAGCAAACACGTGCTCAGCTATAAATGAAGCATCAGTAATTTTCTTAAAGAGGGGACAGAAAAACGAGGAAAATATCCTCCTGGGAGCTCTTATATAAATCTTTTATCTATACTTTTCACCATATCATGTAATTAAGTTGCAAACCTTTTTTCAAGTAATTATTACATTAAGCCTTTAAACTGCAATTGTAATTTTTTTCATGAATTAATTATTAAATTGAAATACTAATTTTCTAATTGAGGAATCTGTTCTAGATCTTCATAATAAGGGGAAATAAATGATTTAAATTGAAAATACCCATTTTGCTCCTCCTATAATGAAAATCTATTTTTGAGTTCACCTAGGGTTCTTTTTGGTTGTATACTAATTATGATCCTTATTTCAAGAAGCCTCTATTCTTTTGTCCATTTTAATGTGAAAAAATGAGTTTCAATTTGAATTCGTAATCCTAAAATAATAACAATAAATAGTTTAAATTTTCTTACATTCCTATTTATACATTTCATTTAATACTTCTTCTCTACAATTTTAAACCTAGAATTTTTATTTATTTTAGGATTTCATTATGTCTATATAGTTTATTTCATTCTATTCATAATCTAAATTAATTAGAATTCACTTTCTTTTTGATTACAAAAGAAATAAATTAAAGTAGAAAACAATAACCATTATATATTTCCATAAATTACCTAATCTCTCAGCAGTATATCAATAAATTACCAATTATTCTGATAGAATTAAAATTAATAAATATAATGATAAAATAATCTGTTAAATTTGATACTAATTACTTCAATTCATTTATTTTATCATTTTCATTAGTTTGGAATAGACCTTTTTACATTTAAGCATACATTATTCTGTTATAAATATAATGCTTTTTCACGATTTCTCTGAGCTTCTTTGTAATTTTAAAAATCTGTTAAACATTTTCCTTTAAATTACAATAATAAGTACCTTTTAAGTTAAGTGATGAAGCATGCTATCGGTTAATGGAGAGTGCTTAATCAAATAATCCTATAGATTTTTCGTATTACTACATTTATCTTAAGCATTCGCCTATATATATAACTATGAATCAATCTACCTTTAAAGCATAAGGATTCAATATGCTTAGGATCAATGGCTAAAGCTTAGTCTAACCAAATGATAGCTTTATCATTTTTTCTTTATCTTAATAAACAAAAACCTAATAATTACATTAAATTTAATCTACCTTTACTCCATAATAAATTAACATTTTTAGGATCTAGAACTAATTCTTAGTCTAACTAATTAATTGCACTTTCATATTTATCTAATTTTGATAAACATTCACCTAATAATTATCTGTTATTCTCACCTTAACACCATAAAGATAAATTGTTATTAGGATCTGATTATAAGGATTTCTTTAATATTTATATAGCCTCTCTGTATTTATCATCCATATATAATTAAAAACCTATGATATTATAATGATAGGACAACCTTGATCATAGAGCTCTTTCGATAATTTAATATCTTTATCATCAATTTTATCATAATTTATAGATAATAATTATAACTATTGATGTAAACTACCAAAAGTTTGAGTTAATTGGTTAGACTATTCTTAAATGATATGAATGATTGATTATTTATATTCAGGGAATTCAAAGGTTGATTTTAAAAAATCATTCACTTATTATGAATTAAGATTTTCTAATCTTTCTTTTAATAATGAATATTTATTTTTGATTCCATTTTTTAATTATGAAAATGATTGATTCACACTTTTCATAAGTGTATTAAGATTATCAATCAAATTATCACATTATTTATTTTAATTCTCAATGAATGCTACAATAGTATTAATTTTTTCAACATCATCAATATGAGATTTATGACTTCCTTTTTTAATACAATTGAAACAATTTAGTCTGGGTTCTGTGCAAAACTTATTGTAACAAACCATATCTACATCCTGCTAATGACATTGTTGTTAACATTATAATTTTGTATTCAATTGCTATTTCATGTTTTTATATTTAAAAATGTTATTTATAGATCTTAAAATCCACTTTTAAATACCCATAATTCTATTAAGATTTTATTTAATAAATATTCTTATTTATGTAATTGTAATATTAAATAAATGTAAATAATATGTTTTATTTATGTCTATATTAATTATAATAAATGAATTCAAATTAAAACATATATCTTAATGATTTAAATATCTAATTTACTCACTATATATAGAACATTTGATTAATAAAAAATTAAATTCCTTGAAAAACATAATTTGTTTATGGGATAATAATTATAGTATATATTGTGAAAAAAATATGTTATAATAACAGGTGAAGAAGTGACTCAAAAATGATTGTTAAGCATTCTTGAAAGATAAGGAGAAAAATCTTTTTGCAAACAAAAAATAATTTTTTGTGCTTGATTATTACCAAAAATTCGAAGTGGTTTAGGTGAACTGTATTACTAATGTTTTGAAAATTGTTAATTCAGCCCTTTAGAATATTAAAATGTTTTTTGGTATGCTACAACATCAAAATGTATAGATGGAAATATATGTGTAAACATAGATCAGACTAACATTGTTGATTGCACTAATGCTATAAGAAATTTATAATTAATTCTGATCTAATGATAGTAAAGCGATATTTAGAGAATATGATGCAAAAAATAAATGTGAATATGTTAATGGTTTACTAAGTGTATGGATAGTACAGAAAGACAAAATATAATGATGTTCATGCTTAATTTATAAAAAATTATTTTTTTATGTTGAGAATTAGCCAAAGAGCCAAATCTTTTACTCAAATTCAGGCACTAATTCTGATTCAACTAAAAAATTGTTGTGAAATTGTTGAATGTAGGAATTTGTATAGTTCAAATAGGTGAAGATTTCAAAAAATAGGCAAGATGTATTAATTTAGGTGTTTACTAAGATTATAAAGTACTTGTATAGTGTAAGATTAATTTTTCAAAAGAAAGCCTGTGAATGGATTTTAGCAGAAACACTTAATAAATATAATGATAATGCTTGCTAATCCTGCTGCCTATTTATTAAAAAAAATGCTAAATTTATATCATGGATGGATATTGTACTTTAGCAGTTAAAACAATAAAGATAGGATGATAATGGAAAGAATAGAACAAAGTATAGCACTATAAAATTATAAATTATTATCGGAATTATAGAACCAAAATATAAAGATGCAAGCTGTTTATAAGTTTAAACTTTCATGATTCTTGTGTTCAATATGGAAATACTACTGATCTTTAATGCATAGTCGAGAAAGCAGTCATTTCCTGCAACTGCTTCTCATATATCTGGCAATGCTTGTGAATAGATTGTTTCTACTGATATAATTAAATCAGCTTATTGTGTTAGTCGAACAAGCAAATCAGCACCAAAAGATTACACTTCTTAAAGTTAGTGCTTAAATACTTCAGCCCCACTTGGAATATTTATTAAGGTTATAGTTGTGTTAAAATAAGTACATGTTTAGCAGCAAAAGTTACAACTACTTGTAATATTGATGAATACACATCCATTTGTAGAAACCAAGCATGTTTCTTTTATGATTCATTTAGTCTTGATTGGGATAATGATCGGCACCAAAAATTACTAATGATGTATTGATATTATACATCACGTATCAAAAATAATTTCAATAGAGGATGTATGATTTAGTTTTTTTCCTGAATTCACTACCTATGGAACATAGTCATATAATAAATTAGCTGCATGATCAATATATGTAAAACCTATAGTGCATGCTCGTCACATGTACAACTGAAGGCACAAGTTTTATTATAAAGGATTCATATGTTAAGTATAAATAAATTAAAATGGAATACTTCAATTCTCAACAAACACCGCAAGCATTAACTCAATCGGAACTGAAAGTTTATGTTAATTGGTAGAATTTATTTTGGTAATTAAATATTATAATATTTGTATTATTTTATAAATTATTTCAATAATACTTGTGGAGAAGTTGGAACTAGTAGAGTTAAAAAACATAACACTACTGGAGTACTGGAGGTGCTTCTATAGCAGCTTATAGTATTATTAATACTTAAATTACTGATGAAACCAAGCCTATTACTATGTTTGGAAAGAAACTAAAATAACAGTTAATTGCTCATTGATGAAATATTGCTAAGTTGATTTTATAGATCAATATGCTTGTCAAGTAGCCTCCAATAGATGTAAATGAACATCTGATACGAATATTGCTAAGCTTTTGTATTGATATACTTCTGAATTTATAATGATTTATAAGAAAGATTCATATATTTCCAAAATTTGGATTTCACTATTTTTAATAATTTTTCTGCTGTTGCTTGTAAATGTACGTCTACAGATCTTAAGGCCTTTCTTGAAACAAAATTTAATGCTCTATAAGCTTACATATATAAATGTAACATTATAATTCTATAATTCTCTAATAGAAATGAAACCAATTCATAATGGTTCCACCGCAACTGATTGGAATAAGTTCTTAGTCTAGCTATTTTTTTAGGATTATTAATGTATTGATGAGTTGATTCTATATTTGAATTGGAAAAATTATTTTATATAATTAAAAATATTCACTTAATCATTTTTATATATTTATAAGGAGATTTCTCTGAAGTATTTCTTTGATTCAATAAATTTTATGTCAGATAAAGTTAGGATTAAATAATAAATGTTCGTCATTAAAATTGTTTTTAGTATAGAGTTCCATCTACTATACAAATCAATTTTCTAAATAGACAAAAGACTGAAATAAGATTTTGTCAAAAAATTGTATCATAAAAATGATTTAGAATTTTAGATACAATATCATCATCATAAAATGAAACTTACTAAATATATTAGAATTTCAAGTTTCTTTAATGAGATTATTTAATCTAGATCCTTCTTATTAAACTATATTAGAAGATAATGACATAATCGTTGCAATTTTATTGTGTAATTTATTATTAGGATTATATATTTTTAAAAAGATGTTTTCATTAAATCAAACTGTTGATAAAATTGTGAAACTAATTAATGGAATTATGAATATGATAATCTTACTCATAAATAATTTCATACTTATTAATAAAACTAAAAATAAATAATTTCATCATAAATGAAATTATATAATAATTTATTTAATAAATTATTAAACATTAAAAATCTTTATTATTATATAATTCAATTTAAATAGGGGGGGTGATTAATAAACACTTTAATAATAAATATTAATATATGGGATAGTAAGGTAATTTAAGATCTAAATGCCTATAAGATGTTCATTAAGATGATATAGACACAATTTGTTACAACTAGTTTTGTACAAATTTCAGATTAAATTGTTTTTAATGCATTTAACAAGGAATCCATAGTAATCATATAAATGATGTTGGTAAAATCAACACATTGATAGACTTCATTCAAAATAAAAATAAAGAATGTGATAATTTGATTGATGATCTGAATAAATAAGTAGAAAGTGTGAATGAATCATTTTCTTAATTGAAAAGGGGAATCCGATATAAATATTAATTAATGAAAGAAAGATTAGATAATATGAATCCTTAATAATTAAATGATTTCTTGAATTCAACTACTAAATTAACTGAATATAAATAATCAATCACATCAATCATTTTAGAATAAACAAAAAAATTGACTCATTCATTTAATAATTTATATGAATAATTAGCATTATCATCATGTAGTTATTATTAGATTGATAATAATGAGATAAAATTGTCAAAAGAGTTGTATGAAAAAGGTAATCCATCTCATATTTATTATCATAAGGTCTTAAATTAAAAAAGAAAAAAAAATATCATGATGCCATTGTTTTATTAGATAAATCAATATAATATAATCCTAAAAATCATTTATCATTATGGTGCAAAGGTATAATAAAAATTTATATAATAGGTTCATGTTTAAGTGACTTATAGGAATTCAATAAAGCAATCAATTAGTTTGACAAAGCTTTATCGATTGATTCTTAGCATTTAAATTCCTTACTAAATAAAGGTATATTAAAGAATAGTTATATTATTAGGTGAATGTTTAATACAATTAAAAAAATACATGGATTCAATCATTTGCCTTGACAAAGCACTATGTATCGATCCTAATAATTTCGAATGCTTATTTAATAAAAGTTTATTCAATTATAATTTATTTAATAGGCTTATGTTTAAGACTTTTAAATAAATATGATGATGCAATTACATGGTTGGATAAAGCATTAATTATAAATCCTAAGCATTCTGATTGTTTATTTGTTAAAGGTATTCGAATTATAGTTAAATTAATAGGTTAATGCTTAAGATTTCTAAACAAATATTATGATGCAATTGCTTGGTTGGACAAAGCATTAATTATAGATCCTAAAAATTTTAATTGTTTATTTATTAAAGGTAGTTTGAATTATAGTTAAATTAATAGGCTAATGTTTAAAACTCTTAAATAAATATGATGATGCAATTATATGGTTGGATAAAGCATTAAATATAAATCCTAATCATTTAGATTCTTTATTTGTTAAAGGTATTAGAATTATAGTTAAATTAATAGGTTAATGCTTAAGATCTTTAAAATAATATTATGATGCAATTACATGGTTGGACAAAGTATTAATTATAGATCCTAAACATTTAGAATCCTTAATTAATAAAAGTACATTTAATCATGTTAAATTATTAGGTTTTTGTTTAAGATAATTAAATAAAGATGATTAAGCAATTATTTGGTTAGACAAGGTTTTAGCTCTAGCACCTAACGATTTAAACTCATTAATTGAAAAAGGTAAATAAATCATAGTTGAATACAAGGATTATGTTTATTTTCATTAAATAAATTTGAAGTTGCTATTACTTGCTTTGACAAAGCATTAGTTATAAATTCTAATCATTTTGATTCCTTATTCTATAAAAGTAGATTGAATAATTGTTAAATTAATAGGCTTTTGTTTAAGGTTACTCAATAACTATGATGATGCAATTATATGTCTAGATAAAGCATTAAATATATATCCTTAGGATATTCATTTATTACTTTAAAAATGTAGTTTGATTATAATTAATTAATAGGCTTATGTTTATAATCATAATAGAATTATGTTGATGCCATTAATTTGCTAAACAAAGCATTGAATATATTTCCTGAGGACTTAAACTTGATATTTTAAAAAGGTAATTTGTATCATTAATACTAGGCATGTGCTTAATATCATTAAATAAATACGTGGAAGCAATTAGTTAGTTTGAAAGGGCATTATCTTTAGATCCAAAAGATGTAGAATCTTTATATTAAAAAGGTAGATCAATCATATTGTCTTAATTAGGCTTTTGTTTAAGATAATTAAATAAAATTGATGATGCTATTCTTTGGTTCGACAAAGCATTAAAAATAAATCCAAAACATTTAGATTCCTTAAATAATAAAAGTAGACTTGATTATTGTTAAATTAATAGGCATTTGTTTAAGATAATTAAATAAATGTGATTAAGCAATTATTTGGATAGACAAAGCATTAGCTATCAACCCAAAAGATTTTAACTAATTATTTTTTAAAGGTAAATTCAATCATATTGTTTTAATTAGGATTATGTTTAAGAGAATTAAATAAATATGATGATGCTGTTCTTTGGTTGGACAGAGCATTAACTATGTATCCTAAGGATATAAATTCTTTATTTGTTAAAGGTACATCAAAACAAAAATAAACAAATAGGCTTATGCATATTTTTATAAAATAAATATGAAGATGCGATAGTTTGTTTTGATAAAGTTTTAACAATAGACCCTGAGGATTTCAACTCAATACTTTACAAAGGTAGAAAAATCATAATTCAATTAATAGGCGTATGTTTAAGATTATTAAACAGTTTTGATTAAGCAATTATTTATTTGGACAAAGCACTGGAAATAGATCCTCAAAATTATAATTCATTACTTTAAAAAGGTTGATTGAATCAAATTTAATATTAATAGGCTTATGTTTATTACAATTAAAAAAATATCTGGATGCAATTACTTGGTTTGATAGATCGTTAGCTATAGAGCCAAATAATTTAAACTCATTATTTTAAAAAGGTTGGTTAATTCAAAATTAAATAATAGGTTTATGTATAAGATTATTATAAAATTATGATGACGCAATTAATTAGTTTGACAAAATATTATCTATTAATCCGAATCATTTCGATTCCTTGTATAATAAAGGTAGTTTCGATCATAATTATATTAATAGGTTTATGTTTATTGGAATAAAAAAAAAGTAAGGAGGCAATTATTTTTTTGGATAAAGCATTAATTATAGATCCTAAACATTTAGATTCCTTATATAATAAAGGTAGATTCAATCATAGTTAAATAATAGGTTTATGTTTAATACTATTATAAACATTTGAGGAGGCAATTATTTGGTTCGACAAATCCTTACTTATAAATCCTAATCATTTAACTTCCTTATTTAATAAAGGTAATTTGAATCATCCTTTAATTAATAGGCTTATGCTTAAGATTATTAAAAAAATATTATGATGCCATTACTTGGATGGACAAAGTATTAAATATAAATCCTAAGCATTTTGAATCTTTATTTATTAAAGGTAATTTTATCATAGTTAATTTAATAGGCATATGTTTAAAACTATTAAATAATTTTGATGATGCAATTATATGGTTGGACAAAGCTATAGCAATAAATCCTAATCATTAAAATGCCTTATTTTTAAAAGGTAGTTTGAATCATTATTAAATTAATAGGATTATGCTTAAAATTCTTAAATAAATATGAAGATGCAATTATTTGGTTGAACTAAGCATTAACTATATATCCTAAGGATATAGATGCATTATTTATCAAAGGTAGTTTAAATCATATTTAAATTTTTAGGCATATGCTTAAGATAATTAAATAAATACACTGATGCTCTTACTTAGTTTGATAAAGTTATAGCTCTAAATTCAAAGCATTGTTACGCATTACATTAAAAAGGTACTTTGAATCATAGTTTAATGAATAGGCTTATGTTTAAAACAATTAAACAAATAAGATTAGGCAATTATTTATTTCAACAAGGTATTAACCATAGATCCTTCTGACTTATTTGCTAAATATGAAGCAAGTATATGAAAACATAACTTAATTATTAGAATAATGTCTATAAATAAATAACCAATCTCTCAATCTATCTGATTAAGCACTTTCCATAGACCCTTCAAATAGTCTACCTCTTGAATCCGAAGTTTAATCCGAAGGTATCAAATTGTTTTATTTGCAGGTAAATGTTTACAAGATTAATAATAATAAGAAGTAGCTTTGAATTCTTAAGACAATTCATTACAGATAGAACCAATTAATATATAGTCATAAATTTATTAGGGTATTCTTGACTGTTAAATTAGAATTTTGCTAGCATAAATTGCAATAATGAGTTTATAAATTTTAAATATAATGATTTAATTATTTATTTCCAAATGATATCTTTAAGCTTGGAGTATTTCTTAATTACCATTTATTGATATTTATTGGCATCCACTCCAACTTCTTATTGGCAATCAACACGAAGTTTTCTTTAGCATTAACGCTATAGAGAACCTCTGAATATCAAAGATATTGTATTTTTTATTTAATGAGTGCAATTCATTATTAATATTTTCAAGTTTGGCTTTAAGCTTTATCTCAAAAATAAAACAAGTATCTTGTGTATTAATATTAAGAATAAGATGAAACTTTTTTATAATTTTAAAGTTGATTGTAATTGTTGCAAAATTGATTAGTGAGAAATAAAATCAACATTTGTATGACTTGAATCTCAAAGATTATATAATGAATAATTTTCTATGAGAATTTGATTTATAAATAATAACTTAATTTCAGCTTCATTCTTGATTATTCATATTTCTCTTTAATCCATTATAGACAACAGCAATTGTAATTTTTCATTTGAATATTAACAAATTAAAGTCTTAACAATATTTGGATTACTCCAAAAACTATTTCAGTATCTTATTTTATAACCTGATAATTTATTCTTTCTTATACAGATTGAAAAAAATACAGAAATTGATAATTAATTAAAAAGATCCTTTTAAATAGGAAATTTTATAAACATGTCAGAAAATTTTCAATATCAAAATACATTTTTATTAGATAAGAATATATAATACTATTTCAAGAAATGAAAATTATTTGAATAGCTGTGAGCATTTGTGTTCTATTTGCATTAGAAAATGTGATTATGATTATTATTAGTGAATGATCATAAGCAAAAGTGTTAAATATTGACATCAGTTAAAAGGTATATATGATTTTTATCCATGAAGAATGAATAGAATGAAGATAAATGGCAAAAAGAAATCCATATAGAAGAAAAAAAATGTTTAACAAATTAATATTTAACACAGAATAAACAGAATCCTAATTTCACCTCCAAAAATAGATGGAGGAAATTATCAACTAATTATGGTTTGTTTTATGCAAAATAATTTAATTTTTTTCGTAATAGGTACAAGAAGAAGAAACCTGAATGATAATAAATATCATTATTACTAATAAAATTATTTATCAAAATCAGAATTTCTAAAGCTTCTTAGAAACATATTAAACGACCACAATGTTAAATATATTTAAAAAACCAAATTGATTGATAAATAATCACTAATATGATTTGAAAAAAATTTAGTATTTACTAATATTTCTAAAAAAAATCAATAAAAATTTATTCCTACAAACTTGATAAGATTAACCCCAAGGATTAATTCAGTATACAAATACAAAAAGAAATAAATAAACCATTTTGAACAGGAACTATAGAATCAACAAATAGATAAATTTAAATATATGAATAATAGAACTTATAATCTTAATAAAATATCAATCAAAAAGTATTAAATTCTATTAAATGACACCAATTAAAACTTAAATCAGAAAAATTGATTAAAAATTAATCATGTAAAAATTGCAAAAAAAGTAATAATCAAGAAATATTTAAATCACAATAATCACAATCAAAATAATAAAAATAATATTTTTCTTTTTTAATCAAAATAATAATACAGACTCAATTTTTGACTTTTATATGAGTAAATTACTCCTTAGCTCTTTAGAATCAATTGAATCATGTTACATTGATCTATAACGAAGGTTTATAAAGGTTATTATGTAATATAAAATATAGAAAAGTTATAATTAAAAATAAAAAAAACAATAACAATTTTGAAAAACATCAAAAATTTTTTCTAATTATTAGACATAAAAAATAAGGTAAAAATAAATTTTATATTTTTTAATTTTTATTATAATATTCAATTTCTAATTGCATTTTATGTAATATCTTTTTTTCTTTCTAAAAAATGACTTCCTCTTTATTTAATCAGTTATAGTAAATTTTTGCCTTAATGATTTTTAAATTCTCCATCAAAGATTAAAGCTGATTATGCTTAAAACTATAAGTATGGGGACAGAAGTAGAGAAGTAACAATAAGGAAAACTAAATTTAATTAAATTTAAATACCAAAATCTGAAGATGAAGTCCTTAAAAATGGAGGTGCTTTAAATTATGCAATAATGTCTTTAAAACTGTTATCTGAATATAGAATTTCATTACCTCCATTATAATTCCAAATACGGATTATTTTATCATAACTACCAGATGCTAGTTATAATTTATTTAGTCGCTTTTATTAAGTGACAAAAACATATCTCTTTACAAAGGAAAATAAACAATTTAATGCCTCTGGTGAAATATCATTTTAAGAGGTCATCTTTTTTTAGGTTTTAGAAGTTAAAAATATATACAAGGTTCTTTAAATATGATTAATTTTAATTTTTTAGAAATTAAGACAAAATATCAAAACAATTTATCAATATATAATATCAGCATTTATTGCCTCGAAGATTAATATTTTCATTTTCATACATTTTGTTTTAAATCTAATTTTTTTTTTCATTATCTATGAAATTTTGAGCTTTTTGCAAATTAAAGTTTAAGAATTCATGAAGTGCAATCATTAAAAGGAACTTTTAGTTATTTAAAGTAATATTTAAAAACTTTCTAGAGAGAAAAAGAAAAAATAGTTAATATTAGGGTTTTCAGGATTTATAATATAGAATTAATAGTAGCTAAAAATAATGAAATATAATAAACCAGATTATATAATAAATGTATCAAATTTTTCAATTTTGTTTGGTTTATTACATGTATAGCAAATAATTAATAAAAAAGCAGATAGAAAAAGACAAAAAAATAATTTTAATTTATTTTCTTGAAGTTTTAATTACCAAAAATTCATATTGAGTTTAAAAAAATAACAATTATAATCTTTTACACAATATTTAATACTTTGCTGTGTTGTAATAAATATTTTAAATGACGGATTTTTAACTTTGCCAGAAGCTGTTTTGCTTTGAATAAAAAGGGTAGGACCATTTTACAATAAATATTGAGGTTGAAATGTGGGATTAGATCAAAACCTAAATTACGAAGATGAAAATTTAAATCATAAAAACTCAAGATAATGAAATCATTTATTTAAATGATGGAATAATTTTGAGAGTGTGAGAATATTTTATATTTTAATAATAGATAATCAATACAAGATGCTTTAAATAATCCATAAAACTTTACTAATCTGGAGTAGATCTAAAACCTTTAATGGAAAAAAGAAAATGAAATAAACATAATGAAAATTGTGAAAAGTAGGGCTTTTTGGAATGTAGAAGTTCTTAAAGGTGTTGGTGGATACTTCCTTGATGGATAAAAATAGGGATTTTGGAAGGAAATAATTGACAATTATTGGAGGTAAATTCCAAAATAAAATATTAAAATAGTTAGGCTGAAGTATATGTAATTGGAGAATACTATGAAAACAAAAAAGTTGGGTATGGAAATACATATTTCATAATAACATTATGTTTTTATTTATTAATTATTTAGTGGCCTTGGATAATATAATTATTAAGGTTAAAGAATCGCAAAGTGGATATAGTTGAGTGATAGATTTTCGAAGTAAAGATAATGGTGAATATTTTAGTCGAAGTTATATTACATATATTGGTGAATATTAAAATGGTTAGAAGATAGGTTTATGGGAAATTTGGTATAAGGATTATGAAACAAAAAGAAATAAATAAATGTAAGGATTAATCTATTCTATGTTATAGTGGTGGTGGATCATATGATAAGATAAATTCAATTAAAATTGGTAGGTGGATTGAAAACAGTAACAATTTTAGGGATTGTTCATAAGTTATTTATCAAGGTCAATATAAAAACGGTAAAAAGGTTGGTAGATGGGATGTTTTATATAGAAATTAATATTGAGTGAAGCATTTTAATAGATGTAAAATTATATAAATAAAATAAAAACTTAATTTAGTGGTGGGGGTTCATATGATGATTAGGTTTAAGGAGATTTAATTAAAATAGGAAGTTGGATTGAAATAAGCGAAGAATTTTATAAATGGTCATAAGTCACTTATTAAGGAGAATATAAAGATGGTAAAAGAATTGGTAAATGGGAAATTTGGTTTAAAGATTGCCATAAAAATTAGAAAAAATTAATGTATAGATTAAAATATAATTCATGATTAGTGGTGGTGGATTCTATGATGATAAAAGCTCAACTAAAATTGGGAAGTGGATTGAATAAAATTTAAGGTTTTATTATAATTCCTAAGTTACTTGGACTGGTTAATATAAGAATGGCTAGAAAGTTGGTAGATGGGATATTGTATATGAAGAATAACAGATGTATATATATATCCAAATCTCAAAATATAGTGGTGGTGGTTAATATAAAGAAGATGGAAATAGCGAAACCAAGATAGGAAATTGGATTGAATTAAGTCATAGCTTTCGGGATTGGTCATAAATCACATATAATGGCGAATATAAAGAAGATAGAAAAGTTGGGAGATGGGATATTTGGTATAAAGATTGGGAGACGAAGAAAAATGAATAATTGTAATGAAAATTAAAATTTTTAGAGGGGGTGGGCATTATGATGAGATAAGTTCTATTAAAAATGGAGTTTGGATTGAATTGAGTGATATTTTTGATAGATATTCGTAAGTCATTTATGATGGAGTATATTAAAATGGTAAAAAAGTTGGTATATGGATGGAATTGGAAAAAAAGAGATGGAAACTTTAAGAAGGTTTCAAAAAAATAAAAGATATTAATTATGATAATTGAAAAATTTCAAGATTTTTTAATAATTAGTTTTCTTTAAAATGTGGTTATCAATTTTTATCAAGTGTATTTTTTTTAATAATATTTCGCTTTCTAAGCTATTTTTCTAAAGTAAGTTGATTTTCTTGGCCATTTAACTTC
>CAJJDM010000064.1:447671-478221 GCA_905182975.1 Paramecium primaurelia | reverse complement strand
CCAATATTTGACTTTTTCAATTTAGCAAAGGTTTTCCATCAATAGATAATTAATTATATTATACCATTTCAAGTTCCATTCATCCTATTAAATATTCTCTATGTAATAATGTTTATTGAATATTATGTTTTCATTTACCATTCTATTCAAACAATTATCCTTTTTTTTAATAAATCAAACTATTTACTATTTACATTTTTAATAATGCGATCATTTCATAATATTATCATATCTTATAATTATATTATTTTTACAAAATACTTATAGAAATAATTTATTTTGAACATTTAATAATTTGATTTCTATTAATATAATATTGGTTCTATTTACCAAATTATTAAAAAATAAAACAAAATAATACATAATTTTAATTACAATCTTTTCTTGGTTTCAAGTTAAATTATTCTATTTTATTATGTTTTCTTTAATTTTTAGTAATCATTTAAAAAGGACGCCATCTTGAACAAAAACAAGCATCTAGAATTAAAAAATATATTATAATTCAATAAATTTATTTGTTAATCTTAGAAAAGTATATTTTTTAATTAGAATACAGGTCGAAAATTAAATTAAATATAAATATGTTTCTTTTAACAAAATAATTGAACCATTTATAAACAACATTGAGATTATTATTATCAATAGAATAAATATATATAGATAGATATTACATTAAACGCTTTAAATTGTGAAAACAAAAATGTTTTGTTCAAGATAACTTAGTTATCATTGATGAAATATAATAAGAAGATTATTGATATTAGCAAAATAACAATTAATACTAAATTAATGATTAATTAAATCATAATTTTATTAATATTAAGAAAGAAATAAGAAGGGATGAAAAAAATAAAAGATTAATGTTATACTAATTACTTATATTTATTTTAAAATAAAATAACTAATTTTATATGTAAAGTGCAAAAGAGTTCAAGAGCATAACAATAACTGAGACAAAAGGATAATGTGGGTTTGATGTCAGCGGAAATAAAGCATTATTAGTTTGGAATTAGAGATTAGTTGAGTATGATTTAATGGAGTACAAAAAAACCGCGGAAACTGTGCTTGAGTCAAATATGTTGGCTTTAGCAATCCATCCTTTAAATTCGCAAGTTTTTGCAATAGGAGATATGAGAGTAGACATATACGATGATATCTAAATGACAACGCCATCTCTAATCGTCACTTTGACAGGAAAGGTAATTTAGATAAAATACAATAAAAATGGGAAAATAATGGGAATAGCATCTGAAGAAAATTCATTAATATTAAACAGAGATGGCAAAATATCAAGATGTAAACCTGGACATGATGGTATGATATTAAGTTGTGCTTTCGATCCGAAGGATAGATTTGTATGTAGTATTGGTTGTGATGGTTGTTTGATAGTGTATCAATTATCATAAGTACCACAATTATTGTAGAGATACACTATTAGCAAATAAATATCTCCAGATGGATTCTAAAAATTATAATCAGAATTTCATCCTTCAGGTGATTCATTTTGGATAGCTGGAAAGATGAATGCTTAATACATTATCACAGAGGATGAACCTTAAGATTTATAGAATCAATACTAAATTTAGCATTCTAGCGAGATTTGTATTATAAAATGGATACAAGAAAATTGTATAGGATCATGTTCACTTGATGGCGAAATAAAATTATGGAATTTCAAATCTTTTACTGATTTATCATTGCATTGGCAATTTAATATCTAAAGCACCCCTTTGTATATGAAAATAATATAAAATATTTGCTATTTATTAGATTGCAATGGAAATCTAATTGAAACAACATTAGATCCTCCAAAAACATAATACGAAAAAATATATTAAGATAAACTCAGTGCAATTTAAGATTTAGTTAATTAGAAATCAAAGATCAAAAATAATTAGAGAATGGAGGAGGAATTGATGGATGAAGAAATAATAGAGAATAAAGATGAGTAGGAGGATTATAAAAAGGGAAATGAGATAGATAAAATATAAAAGTAAAATATAGATTCAGGGATGTAAGATGTTTTGAGACCGGGAGAAACACAACCATCAAGAGGTAGATAATATTTGTGTTACAATACCATTGGAACAATAATTTTATGTAAAAATACAAATATGATTGAATTCGAGTTTTTTGATTCAACATTTTATAAAAAATTTAAGATTGGTAATTAATAAAGATATGCAATTGGCACATTGAATTATAGAGGATGTGTATTAGCATCAAAGGGACCAAATGATTTGGATGAATAGGGTTATTTGGTAGGAGATGGAAAATCAATTGTGTTTTTCTAATAATTTATAGGTGATGTAGATGATTTCGAATTCTCATTGCCAGAAGAGGAAGGAGCTGAACTTGTTACTATTGGAAATGATTGGTTTGCAATTATGAGTGATCATGGAATATGTAGAGTAATTTCATTCTGCGGTTTATAAATATTAGAATTCAATACAAATAGGGCAGTTGTGTCAATGTGTGCTTATGAACATTTGTTGTGCATAGTATTTCATGACACTTCTCCAATGTTGAATTAATAAGTTCTTAAAGGGAGAGTTTATGATATTGATTTGTAGAAATCAATTGAAGAATTTGATATATTCTTAACTCCATTTTCATCACTTTAATGGATTGGATATTCAGATGAAGGATTATTGAGTATTCAAGATTCAAAGGGTGCAATCAAGATATATCAGTAAGGCAGATGGATAGAAGTCTTTCATAATTCAAGAGTTTGGCTTTATGGAATTCAAGATTACAAGCTATGTTTATTAAAAACAGAACAACCATTAGCTTCTATGAAATAAGAGATGATTCAAGAGAGTTTTGAATAACCATTTGTATGTTCAATTTAGGATGAAAAGTTGATAGCAAATTACAAGTAATTTCTAAACCAATTAATCATTCTGAATCATGAATTATATAGATGGAGCGAATTTGGGAAATACTATTATGCTCGAAATGATGACAAATAAAATGATATTCTTTTGAGATATACATAAAATCTATATGATTCAACCAAAATTGAGGAGACATAAAAGTTGTTGCGAAAATTCCGAGTTGATTTATTTAAATAGATTTTAAATGAATCAAAGGATAAAGCTATTGAATTTTTTAAGTGTCATATTAAAGATGAATATGATATGAATTCAATCATCAGTTTGTTGGAATTGCAAAAAGAAAAATAGACAACAAATAAGGAATTCTAAAAGTTATTGAACCAAATAAAATTGCTATAAAGGGTAAAATTTTAAAACATATATAGTAATAAATAATAAAGCAATAGTAGAATTTTGGTATAGACAAGAGAGCTTAATCTCCAAAGAGACAAGGATTTGGTTTATAGAAATAAAATGATTAAGTGAACATGAGTTAAATAAAGTCTATTTTGGAACAAAAAGAATAGCATCATCAATAATAACAACACCATTAATAATTATAGTCATAGAGAGTTGAAAGCCAATAAGATGAAGAGGAATTCAATCCATTTGCAAAATCTGCAAATAAGAAATAAAGTAGCATTTTTGATTTGGGAGAGAAGAGGAAACCTACTTAAACATTTGGAATGTAAAATATTAAAAAAAAGAATTGATTATATTTAATTTATTTTATATATTGATGAGTCGAAATCAATCACCACGGAGATTCTAAAATGTGTTAGATAAATGGCATTATAGCAAATGCTCAGAAATCAAGATTCATTTCTTTGTGAAGAATCTCTATATGGGGAATCAAACAGAGGATCAATTTCTTAATTTTGTGAAAGATAGGGTGTAGAAGGCGGTAAGATAATGATGATGATTAGGGTCCTTGCGAAGTGATTCAAATAACAGATAAGAATTAGAATGAAAGGACTATTGATATAGCTATAGGAATGCGATATGACAATGATGCCAAATTGATATATATTGGTAAGAAACATATCAATTTGGCATCTAAACATCAAAGTGAAAAGAAGATCACTCCATCAATCAGTGATATATTTTTGATGATGCTAAGGGTAATTAATGACATTCATTATGATTTTAGGAAAAGGGAGAAGCAGATAAATAAGCACTTGAAGAGAAATTGAGATAGTAAAGATTTGGGGAAAAAAAGAGGGATCGATCTAGTAGTTAAGAATCATCAAAATCAGAGAGTCCTGAGAAAAAGAAGAAGGAGAGTTCGATAGTCTTGAATTTACAAGTCATCCCATAATAGAAGACCATTGCTCCTCCAATTGTTGATATCCAACCTGTGTAATTAACAAGTAATGAATTGATTGATGTATAAGTTCCAAAGGAAACTATTTATATCTTTGGAATTCCTTTAGAATTCAATTTATAAGAGTGTTTGATGGATATTAAAAATAGATTGAAATTATAGTAATTACCAGATGGAACATTTAAAAGTGAAACATAGTAAGATCATATTTTTGAATATTTGGAAGTGCAATTGGAAATGTTGTAAAAGAATGTGTAAATAAAAATTAAGAATGTGCCATGTCTAACATGTTAGAAGAAAAAGAAGACAGATTCCTTTTCAGATATACTCAAATAATATTAATTATTCATTAAAACACAAAACCCAATCAATACAAATAAATTATTGAGCATCTTCCAATAATATGGCGACATCATTGGATTATATGAATTACTAGTTAAGTAAGTAACATTCTCTATTTTCTAGTTAAGAAGAAACCTCCAATTCATATTGTATTGTTTATACATCTGATCAATTCATCAGACACTTGAAACCTCCTGGAAAAATTGAGATTCCTGATGAAAAAACAATTTGTGAATATAGAATACCTGATCAAAATGTAGTCTCATTTCAGCGAATTCCCTATAAAAGTACTTTACAGGCGTAAATAACAAGAGTATCTAGTAGCTCGAGTAGTAGTAGTTCATCATCATCAGTAATTATTTAGTATAATTAGTAGTCATCACGGAGCAGAAGTGATAGTAACCCTAGGAAAAAAAAATAATACAGTATATATCTATTATTATTCATATAATTTTAGATAAAAATAATTATAACAATCGAAAACGATAAAACTATAGGAGAAACAATAATTATCATGACAATTGAGATTAGGTTAAATATATTAAATATTGATTTTATTTTAAGATATAATTCATTATCATTCATCATTTCTTTTGTTGTTATTATTGCTATTAAATTTATTATACTTGCATCACTCGTTTCTATAATTCAATATTCAATTTATCCATGAATTACTTTTTCTAATTGATGATATTACTCAATTTATCTTGTGATTCTTTCAACAATTATAATTTTCTATCACAAAAATGTGATCCCTATTCAGTATTTCGCTCAACAAAATATCCTGTTCCATAATCTATCATAATTGATTATGGATTAATCAATCTTCCTCATTATGTTATTTAATTTGTACCTGGTACATATAGTGATGCAGTAATGGGTACTAATAGATCATTATCTTTAGGAGTTTAATCTAATCTCTTTAAGATGACCTTGCTTTCTTCATATTTAGCATTTGCAATTCGGAATTAAGACAATGATTAAGTTAGCTATTAGACTTCCTATTTTATAGAATAATGTCATACCTCTTCTATTTGCTTTTTGATCTACAACAATTATTGAGGTGTCAATTTATCAAGAGGGATAGCCTTCTGTTCTTCTTGTTATTGACTCATCACAATTTAAATATATAAATTTTAATGTCTGATTCTGAAGAAGAACAAGTGAAACAAGCCCCGATAATTAAGCCCCATTAAAAATAACAAAAGGACTTCTATGCTGAATAATTGTAAGCTAATGAAGAAGCAGAATCATAAGCTCCTTTGTTGGTTGTTGTATAAGGACCAAAAGGGAGTGGAAAGACAACATTAATAAAATCACTTGTGAAACATTACACAGGATAGAAGATAAAGAAATTAGTTGGCCCTGTAACAGTTCGTTCAAATAAATAACATAGAGTCACATTTATTGAATGTCCAAGTGATATCAATGCAATGAGTGATTTAAGTAAGGTTGCGGATTTAGCATTAATATTAATTGATGCAAGTATAGGATTTGAGATGGAAACATTTGAGTACTTAAGTTTGTTGAATAATCATGGTTTTCCAAATGTTATGGGTGTATTGACTCATATTGATTTCTTTAAAGACAATAAATAACTAAGAAAAACAAGAAAGAAGTATAAAAAGAGATTTGAATATGAAACTGGTGGCAATTATAAATTGTTTTATTTGTAGGCTTTAAAGAATGAATACTATTTGAAATAAGACATTCATAATTTGGCAAGGTTTATATCTATCATTAAGATTGCTCCAGTTAGATGGAAAACAGAACATCCATTTATATTGGCAGATCGTTATGAATAGGGTAAAGATAATACTACAACTTTTTATGGATATGTAAGAGGATGTACTTATCGATTAAATGACAGAATTCATTTTGTAGGTTAAGGAGATTACTATATCGATAGTTTTGAAGAAGTCCTAGATCCAGTTGAGATCATAACAACTTAAAAGAAGCATCGATCTTTGAAAGATACAGAAAAGTTAGTTTATGCTCCTATGTCCAGTGTCGGTGCTTTAACTATTGATGCTACAGCAGGATACATAACAATACCATAACCAATATTCACAGAAAAAAACAAATTTGTTAATAATGAAGAGTAGGATGATGAGGAAATTGAAGAACAGGAATAAGAATAGGAATTACCTGAAGGAGTCAGGATGGTCAGAGAATTGCAACAATTAACTGAAGGAATTGATAAATAACTAGAGGAAGAAGAAGACGCATAATTATTGGAGGGATTTGAATTAGAAGAAGATTAACCAATAAAGAAGAAAAATAATTATTAATAGATTTAATAACAAAGAGAATTAGTTAGATTAAAAAATAGAGTTAATATAAAAATTGAAAATGGAACTGTCATGCCTATTTCAGATACTTTATTAGCTACTGATTTACATGAATTAATATATTAGAATAAGAATGGTATTAATGAATTTGATAGTGTAAGATACATACCTAAAGTTTCAGATAGAGATTCATATAAAGAAATTAAGGAATTATTTGTGACTGGATTTTATGGACAGAATGATGTTGTGGATTTGGAAAATTTAGAAAAATAGATTGAACTGGAAGAATAAGATTAAGAATAAGAATAAGAATAATAAGAAAAGAAAGATAATATTTAAAAAGATGATAATTAAAATTAAAAAGATAATTAATAATAAAGATAATAACTTGTTAATGAATTAACTAATTCAAATCTTGGATTATATAAAAAAGGCACTTATGTCAAAATAGTTATTAAAGATTTCTCTTCTTCTATTAAAGACGATTATCCTATGATTCTTGCTAGATCTGAAGTTGGAGAAGACAATTTAGGATTTATCAAAGTATATCTTTACATATATTCTAGATTCGAATTAAAAAGCATAGATGGCATAGCAACATATTGAAATCTAATGATCCAATTATCATCTCTCTTGGATGGAGGAGATTTTAAACCATCCCTATATATTGTGTGCAAGATCCTAATGATAGATTACGTTTCATCAAGTACACTCCAGAATATGATTATTGTTATGCTATTTTTTATGGCAATTTTGCACCTTAGGGAACAGGGCTTGTTTGTACATAGTCATTAAGTAATAAATTGGTATTAAAATAAATATATCAATTATGTAGTCAAAATTTAGAATCGCTGCCACTGGAATAGTTTTAGAGATGAATCATTAATTTGATGTGATGAAAAAGTTAAAGTTAGTTGGAGAACCTTTTAAAGTCATTAAAAATACTGCATTTATTAAAGGAATGTTTAATTCATCTCTCGAAGTAGCAAAATTCTAAGGTGGTCTAATTAAAACTGTGTCTGGTTTACGAGGACACATAAAAAAACCAAGCAAACTAGGTCCTGATGGTAGTTTTAGGGCTACATTCGAAGACAAAATTTAAATGAGTGATTTAGTCTTCTGCAGGACTTGGGTGAGAATGCATATAGAGAGATTCTATAGACTAATCACAAGCAATGTGAAATTAATGAAGACCATGTGGGAATTAAGGTAGGAGAAATAAATTCCTTTAGAATTCAAACCAGAATCTACTTATCAAGATTAGGAAAGAGTACCTGTAAAATTTGCTCCTTTGAGAATACCAAATAATTTATAATAGAATCTGCCATTTGAAAGTAAGGAGAAGGTATTAAATTAAAAAATAGTTTTAGGTTAAATCTTTATCCTTTAGGGAGAGATTACGATAATAAGTAGAAAAGAATTTACCTGTTAAGAGCAATATGACTGATAAGGAGAAGGAAGTTTATTCATTGATTTAGCGATTGAATACTATTAAAAATGAGAAGGAAAAGAAGAGAGAATAAAAGGACATAAACAAGCAGAAGATCAAAGAAGCTTAGTTTAAAGGACAGAAGTAGCATTTAGAAGAGGGAAAGAGGAAGTATAAATAATAAAAATAGAAGGATAAATTCATAAAATAAGTTAAGAAATAATAATAATAGTAATGAATTATGTGTATATTAAATATATAATTAAATGAAGTATGGTTCTCCAAAAGTTTCATCAAATACAATCGATGTATTGGATGAAACATTGTCTCCTCGCAAATCTATTAGACCATATGTAAGAGAGAAAAGGAGTATTAGTAGTAAAGTGAAGGATTTTACTTATGACAATTAATTGTTTGATAAGGTTGATAATAAGATTAGAGCATACCTGCAGAAGAATCAGGTAAATTACGAAAAGACTCTCATTAAATTATATAAACTGGACTCCCTTAAAAGTGATAAAGCAAAAAGATTGTTAGGAGAGCTAAATCAAACGAAGAGGAAATAATAATTCAGTGCTGTTCGTCAAACAAAATCAATGTAGAATTCTCATCCATCTCTATAGAGAGAAAGAAATAATAGTTTACCATCTTCAAAGCAAATGCAAATGGATCTTAAATAAATATAATAGGAATTAAAAAAAATCAATCCTGATATTGAGAATAAGGTATTAATGAATATCTCAGTCTTTAAATTTAATCAATCAAATTGTGCTCGTCTAGAATAAGATGAGTGGGAAAGAGTTGCTCTGTAGTATCCATATAAAATTAGACCAAAGATGACAAATTTCGAGTAAGAATTAGATCGATTAAACAGTTATTATTCAAGAAACGAAAACTGTTTGAATCAACTCATGCGTATTTAAAAAGATCTTCTGCAATATAAATTGCTTTAATAATGATATATATCTATATAATTTATATATACTCAGAAATGATCTGGAAAAAGACACAATATTAAATCTCTTGTTTATGGAAATTGTTGAAGAATATAAATGATTTTTTTTTTTAATTCTTCCATATCTTATACCCGTTCACTTAGATATTTATATTCAGGAGATTATTAATTAGTAATCATTGTTTCAATGATATTAGATAATTTCTCTTAATTATTTGGCCAAGTATCACATAACTAGTTAGTTTAAATTCTCAAATTACTTTTTTAATATAAGTATATAATGCTTTCTCATATGTTTTAATATCTCCATCAGACCAAAATATTTTTAATTGTTCTTCTAATTTTGATATTTATTGAATATCATTGATTGCATCTTCAATAGTAGTCTTTTAAATTAATCTCTTATATATCTAAGCATCATTATAAGGAGGAGTTTAATATTAATTAAAATTAAATTTTTTTAAATTTTTGATATCATAATTTTGATTGCTAATGAATATAAATAATTAATACTTCACATCAATTTATTTAGTTTTGATCCATTGTCTTAATTATTTATGATAAGTGTAAACACAATAATCCTTAAATAGAAATTCAACTAATGGATATCCTTCTGTATCAATTTTAAGATTTGCTTTTATTAAAGGATCAATGCTTTATTTACCTTTCTTTTCATCTTCATTTAATAATTATTTTTTATCCATCCATTCATAAACATGTTACATTAGTATTTTGATATCTCCTTCATAAGAAATAGTTTTAGAATTTAAATTGATCACTTTAAATTCTCCAGTATTTTGAAGACATAAGATATGATTTTTGGGACTAAGAACAATCTAACTTAAGAATGGCAAGATAAATGGAGATTCTTATCTAATACCTTTATGATTCTCAATATAAAGTAAAGCTTAATCAGTGTAAATGATTATGAGTTCATCATTATATTGAATAGTCTTTACTTAACCTTCTACATAATCAATCCATTTTGGTGTATTATTTTCAATACATCTTATTAAAGTTCCATAGACAGCCTAATTGAATATCCTTTACTATTATTTTTGAACTTCCATTAAGAGTGTTTTATTATTCATTTAAAAAGAATAGCTTTTAGGTAATACTTCATATTATTATATAACCAATAATGGTTATTGCTATTCAACCTTTTTGATAACAGGTTCAGAAGAATTCACATCTAAAGGAATTAATTTTTTTTTTCCATCTACAATAACCTATTTAAATTATGTTTATGTTTGTTTAGGAATTTCTCTTTATTATATTGTACTATCAGGTATTTGATTTTTTAATTCATCTTACACATCAATTTTTTCTATCTACATATCTGTAAATTTTTCATTATTAATTTTAGGTTAATAAAATCGAATTTATTTAATAGTATTTTTAAGATCACCATATAAACTTTTAATTGCTTACTATTTCTCATTTTCACTTAATATTTAACCCAAACTCAATTAAAAATCTATAACAATTATATATTTTTTAGAAGTTGTAGCCATTAAAACTGTTCCTTATTAATTCCATGTAATATCTTCTATTAATTCTCCAGCTTTTTTATGACCCTTAATCAAAAGAAATGGTTATTCATCAATTTAATTCTCATTTATTTACCATAAACTTATATTACCATCATTGTCACCAATAGCAAATACACTAAAATATTCATTAGAATTAGAATTCTTAAATAACATTGGAGAAAATCGAACAACATTTATTGATGAGAAAGGACCTACAATTGTTCTAACAACCTAAAAATTCTAATTTCTATCTAAGATTGCTACTGTTGGAATTGTCTAAATATTATATAATAAATACTTTATCATCTAAATTTGGTACTGCCAAATATCTACAATCTACACTCCAATCGAGTTTCCTGTCTTCTCTTTTTGTTGTACATTATTTTCCTTGTATTTGGAGGGAAATTGTGATTTCTTGTTTCCAATTATCAATTTTATAAAAATTAACCTTATATATATAATATTTGAATACTGTGTTGTCAAATTTTAAAGAAACTATATATTTGTCATATGGATCCCAACATATACCTACTGTTTTCTAACCACAATCTATTTTATGTTGTATACCATCTTATTTGATATGATAAATAAAGATATTTCCATCTAATGAGGCAGTGGCTATTTTTTAATCATCAGGAGACCAACATAATGCAGTTATCTCCAATTTATGTCCTTAATAAGTTCGATATATAGACAAATTGCCGCCATTGAATTACCAAATAATTAATTTATCATTGCTTGTTGCTAAATATAGTCCAGATGGAGACCATGCTAATTGAGAAATCATTCTCTTTTCCATTTTACCTATTTAAATAGGATGCAAATTAAATTATGCATCCACTTCATTTAATAGTAACCAATCTTCTTCTTCACCACTTCCTAATGCTAATATATTCTTTTTTGATAAACTCAACGATTTCAATCCAGTCGTAGCTTCAATTATGCTAGTGTATTTAATTCTTACAGACATATTTTTATTTATAATAAATCAATTTATAATTTGTTTCTAATTCTTTTTCATCAATTACTATACAACTGAAGAATGGAAGAATCGATCAGCAAACGAATTCATCACTTATGGTGATTATTATTGTTTATTGAAGTGAGGTTAATAACCTTCAAAACTTTTCATCTCTATATTTCGAGGACTGATTATTGATTAATTTTCCATCCTATTCTATGGCAACGAGAATTGAGTCTTATGAGTAGTTTCACGAACTAAAGATTGAGTTTCTACAGGAAATGGTCCACTATTTAATATATATATTTATTAAATACAGAGGTTTAGGTATAATTGGATCTTGTTTCTCATATTTCTGAGTTACAAAATTACGAGAATAATTAGTCTCAGCAATAAATGGTAATTTTTTATCACTTTATACATAAAATGGTCCAATAATACCATGATATTACTTTTTCCAATCTCTAAAATTAGCTGTGTATGATGATAAACATGACATTGTATTTTAATTAGGTAGATGATCAGGTTTAAAATTATCTGACTTCTCAAATCTTTGAGGGACAAAATGTTACTTATATATAATTAAAGATTTTGTACATTATATGTACTTGAATTTTATAGAAATGCTGCTGATTGTTTTGCTCTCTCATATATCCATCGGTTAATGTATGTAGAATCTTTCATAAATTTATCATTGTAATCATCAGTGTATTATGTACTGTATTTACCTTTACATCCAAGTTTCTTATTTTTTAAGGATTTGATTTCCATTTCCTACAAATACAACACTTATTATATCATATTTAATACTTAATAAATCTGAAAAGTAATCTTAATTCTATACAATAACATCTTCTATACTTTAATCACCAACTTAGAGATCTCTCCAAAGTTAATGATCAGGAGGGAATATTTCTTATATATTCATGATAAGATCATTCAAATTAGCTTTAGATGATTGTTCTGATATCACTTACTCTTTCTTTTATAGAGATGGTAATGTTATCGGTTTCTTCTCTTCAATCATTATCTTATCTCCTGTACGTTATTATTCTGTCTCTATTTTCTATGATTAATAATAAAGTTTCTGAATGTCTGGACTTACATGTGAAGATAATAATTGATTCTTCAATTTTACAACTCTTCTCTTTTTAGGTTTCAATTCATTTGTAACATTGCTCTTATTACTTTATTCAGTGAACTCTGATTGGGATAACTTTTATTTGTCACTTACCCTTTAGAAATCATTTGATGTTAAGATCTTTTGAATTTTATCATCAATAATCATCTAATTTAATTTATATATATGTATTTACTATTATACAATAATATATTTATAGAATAATAAAATATAATATATAATTATATACAATACTATTTTATTCATTATTTAAGTATGTATCTAAAGATTCATTGTTTTGATATACTGCTCAATCAATATATAATAATAATGTCAAAATAAATATAATTATTGTATTATTTTAATTCTCTAATTTTACAGATGACAGATTTAAGAAAGAGATCTCTTTCATTGTAAAATAATGAAATACTTTGTGCTGATTTCTATTAAAGATCTGAATGTTCTCCTGATAAACTCAAAAGAAAATCACAAAGATCATAATAAGCAATCATTATAACTTCACCTGTAAGTAATCTGTTTGTATTTAAGACAAAAAAAGTAGAAAAGCATAATTCTAATTTATTTGAAATTTATATAGATGGAAACTAGACAGTTAAAGAAGGATGGTTGTATTAGAGTAAAAAAGTTTATATTGAACTTACAAGATAATCAATAAAAGAATTTAATGATGAATAAAAAACATAATTGATTAAAATTGTGTCTTTAAAAGAGTTTGAATACAATATCTAATAAGACAAATAGATCATTAAATTATAGTTTCCTCATTTAAATTAAATAATTACATACTAAGCTAAAGATGCTGTTGAAGCTAAGATGTGGGTTGGATGTTTAAATATTGTATTAGATAAACACAGAAATCATCCAAAAAATAAATTATAATTATAAGAAGTATCAAGATATTTTGGTTTTAATGTGATTTCAGAAGAGTATTTTTTGAAAATTGTAGAATCTGGAGATCTTCTTCTTTTTGAAACCAATAATACAGGAGCCAAATTATAAAGAGTATTTACAAATACTAAATATGATCATGTGGCAATTGCTATTAAAATGGCTAATAAATATCTATTTGTATTTGATGCCAATGCAGATACAGGAGTTACATTTATGGAATGGTCATAATTTATTGAAATAAATGATCTTTATGAAAAGTAATCGAAAGTTTACCAATTTTAGACTAGCAATCAGAAAACTTATGAATGTTGATAGAATAGAAATTGAAAAGAAAATGATTGAATTTTTACAATAAGTTCATGGAAAGAAATATGAAGTTACTTTCAGTAAACTCTTTAGATAAAAGAGTTTAAGTCCATCTAAATCTAATGAAAGTTTTTTTTGTTCAGAATTAGTAGCTAAAGCATTTAAATATTGTGGATTGTTAGAATCAGATAAAGCAAGCAGTTCATTCTTACCTGTTTAATTTACTAAACAACTTAAATTAACTAATCAAATATAGATTACTGATGACATTGTTGTAATACTCAAAAAACATTTAACTAAATGAACTAAGTTTTTCATTTCTTCTTTTTTTTTGATTATTATCATAAATATTATATATATATATTCATTCAATATATCTCTGCTTGATTACCTTATTTTTTGGAGGTGTTTAATAATCTAAATTATTAAAAATAAATTATACGGTTTTGAATAAAAGTTTTTAGTATTTGATTATTATTATTAATTATTTGTACTACCAATTTAATATGACTGTTAAATGTCCTATTATTATCGTTATGTATTTTATTATTCATCTGTTTATAATCTTATTTATCTCTTTTTACTTGTGCCTTATAATGATGAAGCATATGAAGGTATGTAACCACAATCTAAATCTTCTTCTAGATTATTTTTAACTTAATTAAAGTTGAAATTTGGTTTAGTTTGATGATTTGTTAAATTTTAATTATTCTCTTACTTACCAAATATCTTATTTGCTTTTGCTGGAGTCTACTAAGGACTAATTAAGTATTTAGTATCATCTTTCAATTCCAGCTCTTTTGGCAAATACTTGAATGGTTAAGATAACCAATTAGATTGCAGAATCTCAACTGCAGTTATTCTTTAGTGTGGATCTTCTTCAAGCATACTTTTAATTAGATTTAATGGTTGCATAGGTATTAATTTTGAATGTTAGTTCAAATTAAGATTTTAAATTTGATAAAGTTAATCTATTTCTGTAGTACCAGGTATTAAAGGATTCAATAAATATAATTCTGCAAGAATGCAACCCAAAGCCCAAATATCTACTTCTTGATTGTATTATTCTTACTTGATTTATTCCGGAGACTAAATCAATGATAATTATATCTTACCCGATACCATCTAGTCGAAACATAATCAGTGTGTTATTCATTTTAATATGTAACTTATCCAAAATCTATTAATTTGACTATTCCATTATCTTAAATCATAATATTTTCTGGTTTTAAATCCCTATTATTAATTAATTGTCATACCTATGTAAATATCCTTGACTATGCAAATAATTTAAGGCACTTGCAATTTAATACACAATACTTTGAATCTGCTATTCGCAAAGAGTTCTATTCTTTTCCTTAACAGATTTATAATATTATAAAAGGTTTCTTTCTGAATAATCAAGTACAATAGCTATTGTTTTATTTTATTTGATGACATCCCTCAATTTTATAATATTTGGATGATTAAGTTTTTTAAGAATTTGAATTTCCTTAATTTTTGATTCATCTTTAATCGAATTGTCTCTATAAGATTTAATGGCTACAAATTCATGAGTTCTTTCATCAAGTGCTTTTGTAACACTGCCAAAAACACCATCTCCTAGTTTTTAGATTATTTTATACATTTTTAATAATTAAATAGTAAGTAAATAAATTTATATAATTTAAATATTATTTCTATTATATTTGATATATAAACTAAATTAGATATTATTAACTATTATAAATAGAGTAATTTTTTAAGAAAAATATAAAAAGTAACAATAAACATTGTTATTATTACTATAATTTAGCTCTATCCTATTAAAATATATTATTCAAGAATTCTTGTTTTGATAAAACGATTAATTGATTGAATATTAGAAAATTTATTTAAGAACTATTCATCCTCTTCCTTCATTTATTAAACTGTCGATATTATGTTAATACTTTTCCATAATTAATCAGTTATTTACCCTATTTATTTCTTCAAAATTCATTTGCATATTCTTTAAATCCATCATTTATATCATCATAAATTTTAATTTACAATTTTATGTACGCAAATCAAAACAGTAAGGTCCTAATTTAATTAATTTTTACTAGATTTATTACATCCTTCTTTACACAATTCTTTCATTTTTGTATAATTAGGTTATTCATCAATTCTAAATCCTTTTGAATTATCATAAATTTGTTTTAATACTGTTAGAATATTAATTTTTAATTAACCTATGGCCATATTCTATTTTGCCTCCAATATTTTTAAAAAATTATCTTATCTAGTTTAATAAGAAAAATTTTGTCATGGTAACTATCCATTACATAAATACATAAGAACATAACACATTGCTTCTAAATCATCTCTTCTACTCTATTCTGACCTAAATGTGAATTTATGCTTTTATATCTTGCAGTTCCTACCATTCCCTTATTCTCTGCTTTAGGAATATGCATTCCTAATTTTTACTTTCAAAATACCTTATGCATCCATATATGGTTTTGCTAATCAAAAATCAATTAAATAAACATTATTATGATCTCCACAACTACCTACTAAGAAATTCTCAGGTTTGATGTCTCTATGTATGAATTTTCCTTCTTGAACTGATTCTAAAGCCAATCTAATTATACAAGTTTCTGAGAACTTCTCATGCAGTTACTTTTTACACAACTCTTTCCAAAACCCCTTCAAATTTAATACGCACATACCTGAACCATAATATGGCATCATATTTAATTTTTATTCTTGCTATTAAACTAATTAATAAGGTTCAGGAATATATTTGTATTCCTTTCAATTATTCTAATGTATTATATTCTTTAACTAATAATGATTATTGATTTTATTTTAGTATGTCTTTAAATTCTACTTTACAAGCATGTAAAGTTTTTTGTGATTGTGTTATAAATTTTACAAATTTCACCGACCTTATCCAGCTTTTTCAACTAATATAAATTCTGCTAGTAACTCTATTACAGGACTAATATCCTTTTTAAATGTGTACTCACTTTACAATCTTATAATTGGTAAAGTTGTTTACATTATTTTAAATAATATTAAAATATAGGGTCATAATTATAAATAAATTTAAATTTTAAATTTCTAAATTACCTACATAGATTATTAGATGACAACAATTATAAATAATAATTAATGAACAAATAATTACTAACTTCAATGAAGAAATATTATTAAATTTTAATCAATAAAAATTTGATATTATTTGATGAAATTTTAATTCAGTATTAATAATATAAAATAGATAATCTCATTCTAGTATATGATATTATCTGTTTTAAATTATTAGTACTGAATTAATAAAATTATCAACAAAGTTATTTTAATTTTTTCTCATATAATAAGAATTATAAAAGATTAATAATTAATTCTATAAATTATGATTTTATTATATTAATAATTTAACATAATGAATTTAAAAACTAGTAGAGATTGTTGTGTTTAAACTGAATTGGATTTAATGGAAATAGAATTGTTTGAGAACATTTATTCAAAAATGATTTCCTCGAAATTATTATCTGGAAGTATAATCTCAAAAAATTAATATTAAAAAATTGATCAGAGGAATAATTTATATTCTTTTTAATTAAGAAAGGTTGATACTATAGAATAAAATTTGAATAAATAAAGAGAAAAGAAATAGATTTATAAAAATAATAAATAAATTTATAATGAGTATGATTCAAAATTTATTAGAAAAAAGCAGCTCATACCTAAATCATTCCATATTGAAACACTTAATAATATTGCAACACCTTAATAAATCATTTTACCATAAAAATAGTTATTCACTCTTCATGGATTAAAGAGGTCGTTGAATTATCAAACAATTAGTAATAGATTAAACCATGTCCTGATGATAATAGGATCTTATACAAAAATTTAATACCAGAGAAAATTAAACATTTTGATGGAATTAAAACTTTAAAGTGATTTAATTATATTTTAATATGAATATATTCATTCTAAAGTTTAGATTGATTCGATACTATCTCTAGATGACACTTGATTATAATAAATATAATTTACATTCATTAGAAATAAGATTTGATAGTTTAGATGATGTTTTTTCTTATTATTTTAATATTTAATTAAATGCATCTAAAGTATTTTTTACTTAATTAGCAATTTTTAAAATTGATTAAATTTTACTTTAATTAACTTAAATAAACTTTTTATTTGTAAAAGCTCTTTCTTGATCTGTAGTTAATTTGTATGGATCAGTAGTAGTATGAAATGTTTTTGTTTACTCTAAAAATGTTTTTATTTTGTTAAATTTTGGATCTGCACTTTTATTATTGGATTATGAAGTATTTACAACGTTTCCTTAACTACCAGAACGAAGAAGGAGACTACTTTATCCATTTATTGATTATTAAAGCATTTTAAATATATGTTATGAGGCATAACATAATTCTGGGGAATCTCTTGGCTCATTTAATTTATTTTCATAACTCTTATTGATTAGAGTTTGTAATAAGGCTTATTGAGAATGTATACTTTTGTCACTCAATTTGATTCGGACATCTAAATCTCCTAAGTAGAGACACTGATAATACTTGAGTCTCTATAAGTTTTAGAACCATTAATATTTCTTTGGGCAAGATAGTTTTTAAATATATCATTTTATGTTTTGTTTATTCTTGGAACCATTTATTTGTTGTTGTCTTTAGTTTTAATGGATTATAATTTTTAGATTTGACTTTTATGCATGAGTAGATCTTTAACACTGATTTGGAATTGGCTTTTAGAATGATCACTATAGAATTTGGAAACATCAGTTTTATTCTTGGGAATGGGATACTTACTTTAATTATCACTAATTTGATTTCCTATCTTATCATACCTATAGTATGTACTTTTCTTTTAATTTTCTAACTAAGCATTCTAAAGCTTTACTGGCTATATTTATCTATATCAGTCTTATAGTTTGATAATATTTTGGAGATCCTGTCCTATTTGACTATTGATCTATTTGTTAATATTTAATTTTGCATAATAAATTTAATATATATATTTGATTCATTAACTATTAACTAGAGATTTTTTATTTTATTTCTATTTATATACTTCCATATTATCTAATTCTACTTGAGTCATATCGAATGGCAGTGTAGCAGATAAAATAGTAAGTCATTCCTACTCCCATTAAACGATATTAAGTTGTATAATTTTCATTCATTATTACCATTTCTGCTGTAAACATCACTTTAAGCAAAAAGAAATTAATGTTAATCCATAAACAAGAAAAGAATCTTCAAAAATTATTAATATAACACTTGTTACTAATATCATTACTGATAAGAGTAATACTAATTTTGATCGACCTCCTGCTTTTTTACTATCAATTATGAAATATACAACTATGCCAGCCATTAATTCAGCAAGAATCATATAAATTTAAGCCACAAATCCCTGAGAATCTCCTAACCAAAAAGGTATTAAATAATATAATATTTGTTTCAATAATTGAAGTCAACATAAAAACAATCCAAATTCTTATAGTAAAATTAATATATTATCTTGAAAATAAATACTTTACAGTCTTAATAGGTTCTTATTCTTAATTTATTTATTATTATTATTCTAATATCCCCTATTTTTATTCATCTGTTAATTAATATGATGTTCCATTATTTACTTTACCTATATGTTCTAATTCTTAGAAACCTTAATCGTAATTCTATTTTGTAAAGTAATATCGAGGAGACTCTCTTAAATATACTAGAGAACATATAAAACATAATAAAAGTGGAATACTATTAACAATTAATAACATTCTCCAATAACATGATTTGTAATCTTCTAACAATATCATCTACAATCCTGTACAATATATCTTTCCAACAATAAAAACAGTTGCAACAATTGTTATTACTTAACCTCTGATTATAGCTGGCACAATATCACTTATGACAACATTTCCAAAAGAATAGTTCTACCAAAGATTACACCAAAGAAAAATCTTAAATGAGAATTTCTTCAAAACTTTATGCAAAACTATGCCATAAAAGTAATAGAAATGCTAATAGACTAGAATAGTGTAAGGTTTTTGCTCTACCAATTTGATCAGCATAGAATGCACACAATAAGGTGCCAATAACAATTCCTAAAAAATATGAACTTGTCATCAATTAAATATCAAGATCATTTAATTTCCATTATGTTTTTAATATTGACTGCAGAGTAACAATTAAGGTTTTCTCAATTCCATCTGCAAAATCTATCATAGAGATTATCAAAAGAACAATATATTAAAGTCTACCCATTTTAACACTATTCTCTATAACATGATCAAGCGTATTCATTAAAATAATTAATTTTATATGTTGAATCAATACAATACACCTCCAAGAATACCTAAACCTTCCCCTGTTCCTTAAAATTAAGAATAATACTTACATGTTGTACTTCATGAAAGATAAATTCAATAATAATAGCGATATTATACTCCTCCATTAATCAAACCTCCTTCATTATAAACTATTTCCACTTAACTTAATTCTCCCATATCCAATTAACCAAAACAGCAACAATATAGTGTCATATAATAAGTCAATCAAAATGATATGTAAAACCAATATCATCAAATCATGCAATATTACAAAGAGTTAGATATGAATATGCAATAATAAAAATAAGAAAATTATCTAAAATATAATGAAATTCTATAAAAAATTGATAACATCTAATAAATTATGGTTTATAATATTAATTAATTGAATATTAATCAAAGAAATGAATATCAATAATTGTTACATGAATTATAATAATAAAGATTAGAAAACTAGAAAAGATATGAATTATTGATCCAAAATATCGAATAATAAAAAGATTAGAATCATTATATGAATTAATAGTAATAAAGAGAAATATTAATCCAATAGTAACATTAAATAATTGAGCAATAAAAACCAAATTTATCTAACTAACATCATAATATAATTAAACCTCCTTAACCTCTTTATTAAAATCACGCTTCAAAACCTATCTATTAAGAACAAAAATTAATAGAATAACACCAATAAAATTAACTCAACTACTCTCAAATTCACAACAGATCTAGTAAGTAGTCTTCTCCTCAAGTTTATATGTCAAAAAGAAATTAATCCTAAGATAATAATACTTTTGGAATTAATTCTGGCCAGCTTAATCCATTTATTTAATAATCTCCATCATAAATTAATCCTCCAGAATAATATTAATCTCCCTCTAATAAATAAATCATTAATAATTAAATGTCAAATCAAATTATTTTATAAACCAAATCTCCAAGGCAATAAATATCCCCTTGTATTTGTATGAATAGTCCAAACAATATTAGCAGAGATAATTCAATTTCACATTAAAAAAAATAAATATTTGAAAAGCCAATTTTTGAATAGTTTAATAATTAACCAACATTTAATTATAATCCTAAAATAAATAATCAAGAAAATCCAGTAATATAATAATATTAAGTGCAATAACCATTTAATTCTAATGAAAGCATAATTATTGACGAATCTAATAATTCATCAGAATTATTATAATAATTAAAATTAGAATATGGAATTAATAGCTTGCCTTAAAATACTTCTTTGTAGCCAATTTCTAATTAATTATAATTAATTTATTGTTTGTAATGTGATCAATACATATCCATTTAATTGTCTGATTAACATCTTTAAGTTTGTAATTCTTAAAGACCTTAAAAAAGATAAAATGATAACTATTTAGATAAATACATTATATAAATGGGGGATAATTTCATAATTGAAACATTTGAAGCCAAATACATTAGAATATGCAAAGAAATCATGAGAATTAAATAAATGATGCAATTGGCTTAATTACAAAAGTGGACAACATATGAATATTTATAATTGCGAGAGCTTTGTTAAATAGCAAATATAATACTGGATAGATTGTTGTAAAATCCAGACTCTTCTTCAATAATAAAATATTATCAACATATTCAATAAATTTTTAATGTTGTTTATATGGCACCATAAATCTTTTATAAACAATAGGCAAAATTATTGTAAAAATGCTTAGATCGTATAAAAGAATTATAATAGCTTCTTAAAAAATGACTAAATTTTTTTATTATTATATTCTTATTTTATATTGTAATTACTTTTATTTATAGTATATTAACTAGTATGTTATCAGCTATTTTGTATTGATTATCGAATAATTTTATTTAAAAAAACAGTATTTTAATAAATAATGAGTAAAAAGGTTTTTTCTTTCAAATTTATCTTTGAAACACAATATCTGTGTGTATTTATTCTTAAAAAATATAATAAAATCATTTTTTTTAAATGCCTTATAAAATAAAATTAATCTTTGAATTTTTATTCAAAATACTTTTTATAAATTTAATTGTAAATTAACCGTATGAACAATAAACTGAATAAATACTAAAATAACTAGATTATAAATTCAAAGTTAAAATAATTATGTCATAAAATTCTAACTCATCCAAATCATAACGTAAACCATGGACACCTGATGAAGACAGGTTGCTGGCTGAACTTAAAAAAAAAAAGACTATGATTGGATTGAAGTTGCAAGGAGAATTGAGGGTCGTAATCCATCTTAATGTTCTTAAAGATGGAAGCGGATCAAAGAATTTAAACTAAGAAGAACATGGACAACAGAAGAAGATGAGAAATTGTTAGAGTTAATAAATGTTTACAATTTTAATTGGTGCTTAATAAGTACTTTTTTTGAAAACAGATCTGGAAAAAAGGTTAGAGAACATTATCTTAATCAATTGGATCCATAAATTAACACTTCCCCTTGGAGTATTGAAGAGGATAAAAAGATTGTTGAACTTTATCAATCAATAGGAGGAAAGTGGAGTGTAATTACTAAATAACTTAACTCAAGATCAGAGAATAGTGTTAAAAATCATTTCTATTCATGTCTTAGACACAAATATCTAAACATTAAAAATCCATATTATATAGTGCCTGAGAAAAAATAAAAGTTGAATGAAGAAGATAGCTATTAGAATTTAAATTTTTAAGAGCAATAAAATATCACTGAAATTCAATAACCATTTTAACAACCTTAAGTTTAATAAGCACTTACTTATGTTCAACTTTATGAAAATTATCTCTATTAAGTTCCAATATATATCCTTAACCTATATTAGTGCCAGTATATATTTATCCATCATAATTTCAATTCAATAATCAATGATGATTATTTTTATATTTTAATATTCAGGTATATAGCTACTATAATTATCTAAATGATGATCATCTTCTTATCTAATAGAAAATAAATCAAACAAATTTTATATAATTTATTAATTTTTTAAATGAAATAAATCAAACTAATTGACAATTTATAAGCATTTACCATTGATTATAAAATTACAGTCAGGCATGCACTCTTTCTCTCATATGGAATGTATTTGACTTACTAATATTATTCCTAAATGAGAACATGTGAGGATTAAATTAGAGATGTATAATCACTTTATGTTATCAAAGGAATTACTCAATTAAAAATCATAAATACAATAATAATATCAACAATTATACAGTAAATCTTATGAAGGAATACTTGATTGTACCTTAGACAAAGGAGACTGGATATTTTCAACTGAAAATCCTAAAATTGATGAATATTTTAATCAGAAACTCTCTTTGAATTATCAATATCAGACAATCATGCCTCTTTATTTGTGTGCAGGCATTGGTTTTCCATCTTTGGCAATTCTATGTTCCTATCTTCAAAATAGAGACAATAGATTTATCTATGGACTAGCTGCTGCAGCACTTTTTAGTGGAATCAAACTAATTATTAAAGTGTGAGTTTCTTATTTTTATTATATATAATAATTAAGACATCATCATTATTACTATACACTATACACTATATATATATATAAATATTTACAGGACAGAAAGAAATGAAAATAGAAAATATTATATTATAAGTTTACCCTTAGAAAATTAATATCCTTTAAAAGGAATAATTAGTTGCTTTTTAATAAAATATCATGATATTCTTGGTTGCTTAAAAGTGTATCTAACTTTGTACCTATTTTTAAACTATAATCGAATTTTAGGAAGACGCTGAGTATCATAAAAAAATAGAAATTAAATTAACTTAATCTTATTCATAATAAGTAATTACAGAATGTTAGTAGAGCATTATGTATTGCTTGTTCTTGAGATTTTGTTTATAATCAATTACTATTTACAAATTTTTCAGATAGATTGTGAATACGATTATTAATCAAAATCATCTAAGCTATGTCTTCTAATTTCTATATAATTTATATCCATAATGTATATTCAAAAATAACGAGGGAAACTTAATATCTCAAAACAAAAATAACTCCAAATTAAAAATGTTTATTATTATTATTAATTATAAAATAACAATAATATCATTTTATGAAAATATACATAAAAATTAAATCCCTCAATGTCACTCTTAGAAATCTAAGACTAATTTAAATGGATTGCATAATTAAATAATCATAATTTAATAATAAGATTCTTCAATATATAGTTGAGTTTCCACCTTTTAATCTTTCTGCCATATGGATTGTTGATTCTTTTTGAATATTGTAATCTTCCACTTTCTTTTGATCATCTAAAATCTTTCCTCCAAATATCAATCTTTGTTATTGCGGTGGAATTCCACATCTTTCATAGATGGTCTTCTTAAGTTCTTTAATAGTTTAATTGTATTCTGCAGATACTGTAATTGTTTTCCCTGCCATTGTTTTGATAAAAACTTAACCCCCTCCTTTTAATCTTAATAATAATTATAATATTGTATTGTTTGTAATCCCAATTTAAGAAAGTGTTTTATTGTCATCTAATTCAGATTCTTAAAATATTATCCTTTATTAATTAAAAGAAATGCCTTCTTATTCTTGTATTTTAAGCTTAACTAATCTTATATTATCTGATTGCTCAAAAGGGATGCTAATAGTTTTTCCTGTAATAGTTGATATCAAAAGCTGCATTTATTTGATTTTCTATTAAAATTTATAATAAATAATAATGTTATATATTCTAAACTTTAGATAAATACATTTAAGTTAAATAGAACCACTTTATTATACTTGATTATCTTTTAATATTTAATATTTCTCTCATGAATTTTATAATAATAATTTACAGTGTTTCGTTAAATTATTTGTATTTAAATCTATGTTTGAACCGGGGAATAGCAATAGCGATATTTTGTTTAAGAAATCACTCAGATCAGGAAACAAATCAGCTAAACTTACAAAGAAGAATTCTTAATATCATGATAGTGATATGATTACTAAATAAATGTCGTAGATAGTATTTGAAATGTAAAATAAGAATAATTCATTTGATCTTGCAATACAACTACTCACAGAAGAATCAAGTATTTTGAGATAACATTTGTCATTCTAAGTGTTTATTCCTGAAATAAAAACACAATTAGGTGAGAAACTATTAAAAGATAATAACTTATGGATCATTATTTTAGTTGTGTTTCACTCTTTATGTAAAGAAAAATCTAAATACTATGATTTCGTATAAAGAAACATCCTTAATACAATGTAAAAAAACTATCAAGATGATTACATAGTGAAATCTATTCAATAATAGGCAAATTAGATTATTTCAAAATCTGAACAAGAATAATAACAATTAATAAATTAATCTGCATCTAAATGTTCCAGAAAATAACTTAGAGTTTAATTTTAAGAAGATAAAGAGAACTAATAGAGTAATAGTAACAAAAAAAAATTCTAAGTTTTAAATTTAATTGAGTCTAGTAAAGAATAAGAAAATACATTATCTAATGATAAATTGAAAAAAAAAATTGACGATTTGACAAAGTCCTTTTAATAATTAAATAATGATTCTTTTGAAAATTAAGAAATGGTTGTTCCTTAAGTTGAACAAATTATTAATGAATAAGTTAAAGAATTAGAAGAAGAACTAAAAAATTAACATGATTAATCAAATAAAAAGCAAAGATTATCGCTAACTGAAAAACTCTTCTCTCATTTAGGTTTTAAAGCCTGGAGGAGCGAATAAAAATAAATAAAACCAAACCCAATATAAACAAAAATGAGAGGTATTAGATTATTAGATGGATTGGATTCAAGAGAGCTCCAAACTAGTTATGTGGCAAAAGTGGAGAAGATTTTAGTTCCGAATCTAAATGATAATGGATTGCATTCAATTGTCTAAGTAAGTTTTATTATTTTATATATTAAGTTATCTGCAAATAACTCATAAGAATTATTAGAATGGGGACTTTATGCTATCATATAATTAAGCGATTAAGACTGCACTAGCAAACAATATTTTGAAGATATGCAATATTATAAATAATTGGTTGCTTTTAAATTTAGATAGGAAAAACAAATATATATTCCTTTTGGTAAATATGAATTAATAATGTGATTTATATACTTAAATTAAAGAATTATTGATATTATTTTATACCATTATGAATGATATAAAAATATAAATCAGCCGAAGGAAAGCAAAATGATAATCATGAAAATCATTTCTTGAAGATATACATCATCAAAATAGTTGATTCTTACCTGAAATAAATAAGTAAATTCATTGATACATATTTTATGGGTTAAGAATTTTATAATATGAAAAATATTAAAAGGCAAAAATCTATCTTTGATTAAACATTTAGTTAAAGAGCAACAACTACTGCAGAATCAAGAAGGACATATAAAATCCCATTACAGATTAATGATTTCAAAAACAAATTTGAAGCCTACCTTTCTGGATAAACTACTTGCATTGATGTTATTAAATATAACAACAGCTTGCCAACAAAAAAGTATAGAAATGTACAACAAATTATAATATTTAGAGTAATTTTACCAAAAGGAAAACTCTTCATCATGCTAATACAATAAACTAATAAGAACCAATCATCGATTACAATGACATTAAAGAATTTATTGTTGATTATGACTAAAACTACACTGAAATCAAAAAAACTCTCAACACTTAACCTTCTCTATCAGAAAGAAAATCTTCTAATTAAGGATTGAGAACTTACATTAAAAGTGACTATTAGGAAAATAAACGTTTAAATCATTTGAATCTAATAGCGGAAGATTATAGATCGAAGATAAGAAATAATAATTTAGTTTCGAATCCAGATCAGTTGAGTACAATATTATGTTATGGTAGTATTCAAGAATAAAATCAAAGCAAGGACTAAAAATATGGCATTAATTAGGTATTTATCAAGTTTGCATTTAGACCTAAATTTGACTCAGCGCATATTCAATCTCAAATAAAATTATTAAAGCTAGAAAATGGCACAAAATAACCAATCATAAATGTGTATTAGAAAGTAATCATATAAAAATACATAATACTAGTTATTTCGAACTGCATCGGATCATTTTATAGATGCTCTAAAAGAAAATCGTAATGTTTAAACATCTGATTTACATAAACTGGGAGAATTGGATTTTTATGAGTATTAATAATTTTAAATAAATTTTAGGCTTGAATAAAGATAAAACCAATTATCAGAAAGGCTAACAAAAAAGTCAGCTTAATTAAATAGAAAGAAAAAAGGATTGAAACACAATAAAATTTGTCCTTAAAATCAAATTGATGATTGTGTTTTAGATGAATCTATAATCTCAGAAACTGAAGGTTTTCTATAAATTATTATTTACAAGCAAAATTAAATATCTTTTATGGTCACAGTAAAAATTTTTAGAAAAAAATGATGAATCGAAATGAAAACCCCAATAAAATTGTAAGTATCATTTCAAAAATTGATCAAATTAGAGAAAATATCTACAAAGTAAATAAAAATAAATTATATTGTTAATGATTCTGAAATGCTATTTATTTAATTAAAATAAATCTCCTTTATTATTTTTATTCATCTTAAGTAATTATTTAATATAGAAATAACAGTAAAAATAAAAGTGTTTAAATGTTATAATCATGTAAATTTTTGTTAAGACTTTGACTGGAAAAACCATCTCTCTTGATGTTGAACCATCAGACACTATTGAAGCTGTCAAGACTAAAATTTAAAACAAGAAAGGAATCCCACCTGATTAATAAAGACTCATTTTTGCAGGAAAGTAATTAGAAGATGGAATAACACTTTCAGATTATAATATTTAAAAGGAATCAACTCTCCATTTAGTTTTAAGATTGAGAGGTGAAATGTAAATTTTCATCAAGAATTTGACTAGAAAGACAGTCTTTATTGATGTTTAATCAACTGATACAGTCGATTAACTAAAACATTAAATTGAAGATATTGAAGGAATTCCACTTGACTAAAAAAGATTGATTTTTCTGGACGTGAACTGGATGATCTAAAAACACTTTTGGATTATAATATATAACATGAATCAACAGTCCTTTTAATCAAAAAATTGAAATAAGGTCATGGTGGAGGAGAAAAAATGGAAATTTTTATTAAAACTTTAACTGGAAAAACAATTACTTTAGATATCCAATCAAAAGATACAATCGGCGATATCAAGAAATAAATATCAAATAAGGAATGAATCAATCATGATTAGTATAGCTAATTTTTGCAGGATAAAATTTATAAGATGATAGGAAAGTGTCTGACTATAATATCTAAACTGAATCAACGTTCCACGCAGCTTTGAAAACTGGAAATTGATAATTATTAAAAGATTCACATTATTAAAAAAATTCATTTTAAAAAATGTTTTATTTTTTCTATACTTTTATTAATTACTCTATGATTCTTCATTCTTTATATCATTACTCTATAATTTTAAAGAAGAGTTCAAAATTATTCATTTTTTATTTTATATATTTTGACTTTTTTGGTCGATTTATAAAAAACTTAGAAGTTCTTTAAAGAATACAATTAAATATTCTTATTGATAAATTTTATATTACCAGTATTCACAATTATTGATTTGAATGAATTTTATTTCATATTTTGATAATTAAAGATTAATTTTTGTACCTTATTAATACCAAACTTAGATCAACTCTGCTTGACCATTAAATGCTAATTCCAACTGAAATTAAAGTTTAATTTTCAATAACACTATCATGAAAAACTAAGAAGTTATTTTTTTAATGTGAATTAATCTCCTCGGGCGTAATCAAATCAATAATATAGTATTATTTAGTTTACTTAAATTTATTTCTTTTGACTAAGAATTTGATGGTTACTTTCGTTGAAAATCATATAAGGCAAAATATAAAATAACAAGATTTTTTCTTATGAGAATATGGTTAAAATCTAAAAATGCAATCATTAAACGAAAAATACATAAGGCTAAATAGAGTCAACCAAGGATAAAATTAAATTAAAACTTTTGAAGTATCAGTAAATTAGAAATATGATAATTAATTCGGAAAATAGACTAATGGAATAATACTTATTCTAAAATACTCAAGAGGTTGAAATGAAAAATCTAGTTTTAATTAAATGATTCTCTTAAAGTTAAATTTTATGTTAGCAATGAGCATACTAAAAAGCATCATGAGCATAAATTACTTTTGATAATTTAAAGTTGTCATTTTTCAATTATATTGGTATTATAAAAAATCAAACTTGATTTACGATTAGAAAAAAATCTAAAATGTTCCAGTCAAATTTAATTATTTCTTAGCGAAATTGCCGATTTCGATTCAATAATAATTAATTTTTTTTTAAATTATCCAAGCCTGAAGGCTTGTTAATTTTATTTTCCTAGTTTCAAAGGTTAAAAATTAAATATTTTATGAAATAATGATTTATAAAGCTTAACTAATTTTTTTAATTATTGAATTGAATAAAAAGTTTTTCATTAAATTTTTTTACTGTATATTAATTTTACATGATTTAGAAATTTGGGGCATTTTACTTCATTATATCTGCTCTAAATCATTTTTAGTTTGGATTTTTACTTTACCTTTTCACTCTTATCAATACACTTCGTTACAAAATATCTAATTTATCCCACATTCTTTAATCTCAAAATGAAAAATATGCGTTTATACTTTAAGACATCAATTGTTTGAAATATAACCAATTGAATATTTCTGTTTCTTATGAAAATTAAGAAAAAATGCATATTCATTTATAATTAAATCATAATATTTAAAAGAACTTATGTAAATATCGTAATAATTAAAATTAGATTTGTTAAAACATCAAAATCTAATGAATTCATTAATCATTAATAAATTATAGAAAATTATAATATGAAAAATTAATTTCATTGATAATTTACATATACTGTTAATGATAGAATCAAAAGATAAAATATGATAACATATGATATGAATGATATATAAAGTTAATGAATGAATATACAGAGAAAATCATTAGCCACCTCTCAATCTTAAAACTAAGTGGAGAGTTGATTCCTTTTAAATGTTATAATCTGAAAGTGTTCTTCCATCTTCTAATTACTTTCCTGCAAAAATGAGTCTTTATTAATCAGGTGGGATTCCTTCCTTGTCTTAAATTTTAGCCTTGACAGCGTCAATAGTGTCTGATGGTTCAACATCAAG
>CAJJDM010000064.1:432499-446312 GCA_905182975.1 Paramecium primaurelia | reverse complement strand
CTCTTGATGTTGAACCATCAGACACTATTGACGCTGTCAAGGCTAAAATTTAAGACAAGGAAGGAATCCCACCTGATTAATAAAGACTCATTTTTGCAGGAAAGTAATTAGAAGATGGAAGAACACTTTCAGATTATAACATTTAAAAGGAATCAACTCTCCACTTAGTTTTAAGATTGAGAGGTGGCTAATGATTTTCTCTGTATATTCATTCATTAACTTTATATATCATTCAAACAAATAAACAATTTTCATTTAAAGTGCATTATATAATTTTAAAGTAAAAAAACCTATTTTTAATATGGAAAAATATCATTTTTTTAAATTTCAAAAATTTGATTTGAGAATAGATTATAAAATTTTAAAATCAGAAAATAATTAATTAATATTTTAAAACTCGAATTATAAAGAAAAATGATTATATATATTATAAATTATATTAATTCATATAATTATTAATTGTTATTGGATATTATTATTCTTATTAATCATTAACACCCATTATTTAATTATTCAAAGCGAATTCGCTCGATCTTGGGTTTTTGAGTAATTTTATCTTCTAAATATTTTTTCAGGAGCTTCTTTTTGCATTTCTTTTATGATATTTCTTCATTATAGTCTTAAATTTTTTTTAATTTGAGTGATATTTGATAAGATTACAAGGGACAGTTATTACGCTCTTTGACTTTAGTATACTATGTAAAAACGTTGGAAATTCTCTGGTTTAGACTTCCATAATGATTTGAAGCCTTCTGTTTCATATGATTTTTGATTTGTGCTTTACTGTATTATAATGTTCCTCATTTGCATATTTTAGCTTACTTAATTAACAGTTTATGTAACCGAGGTTTCAAAACTTGGTATTAGTTACTCCAGTAAAATTTTTGGTAAGCTTTTTGAAATCTACATAATTGTTTAAAGCTATAGGTGTGTAAATTCATGATTGCTATTATCATATTTTAAATTTAGATCGAAAGGATAAAATATAAGAAGTAAGCTATATATCTTCCATAATTATAGTTGGAGTTATCTCCGTAAGAGTTTTTTTGTGAGAAAACTAACCACAAGTTGTAGATTTATTCATTATGGTAATATTTTGCCCATGTTGTTGTAAGTAATATCTTACTATCTTTATTATCTAATATAAGATATAGGATAATCGAGCAGCCAATTAGTTTTGGGTCTAAAGTAATATTTAATAAGCATAATTTCAAACCTCTTCTTATTGATTATTAAAGAAGGTTTTAACAGATTTGTTCTAATACTATAAGAAATTATTTCGTTTCGGACTTTCTAATTATTATATCAATATTATAAACTTAACAGTATGCAATGAGTATTTCTTGATTAATGGCAATTATTTGTCAAGATTAATATTGAATAATGGAGGGATAGTGGTATAACCTTGAGAAATCCTGCTAGCGAAGTAAACTGAGTTATTATTTAATAAATATAAAATGATTAGGTTTTTGTGGAGTGCTTAAATATATTAACATCTTATTTATCAAAATCACTCTTTCTTCTATTATTTTATAAGATCGCTTCCAATTTAAGGTATTAAACGCATTACTGGAATCACTAAATATGGAATTTTTCTTTTCTTTTTTATCTATTGTGGCTATTTAATATATGAGGTTTTAAATAGTTATTTTTGTGCTAGATAATGAAACAAACCTGTTTAGTTTAAGGTAAGTTGGTCATATATTTTTAGAGCCTGAGAGGATATCTAAATTCAAGAAAAATATATAAGTTTTTATAAATAAACTATTTATATTTTTATAAATCAAAACTTCATCTGTACATATTTGGATAAATAAAATAAAATTGTACAAAATTTAAATCTATAATCAAGATGTTTTATTGTGATTATTATATACTATTTAGTAAAATTAAAAAAAATAACATTATTTTATTAAGTCTATTTATTAAAAATAAAAAAAATGATTATCTATTTAACATTAATAGCATCTATTCAGATATTATCAAAGAATTTCTGTATTATTATCTATCAAAGCTTAATAGAAATTGTAATTCCAATATTTTTTTGAATAAGAATAAGATACTATGAATATTAATACCTGTAATAAAAGATTCTATCTAAATATTTAATAAAATTATTAAAAAATGTCATATTGTATTTTCAATTTAGTCTTATGGGGAATGATAGTGATGGCTGAAGACACTTATAATTTTCCACTATAATCAAATTAGCCTAACATCATGTTTTTAGATGATTATACTCCTTAAAAATTTTAGGCTCCCTTATATTAATTGGAACGAAATAATGAATTTAATTTAAGTATTTAGTAATCTGCTTTGCCACTCTAGGAAGGAAAATTAAATTTGAGTATTTTATTATATATTATATAGATGGGAAAATTTTATCAGCTAGCAATTATATTTCGGAATCTCAATTAAGTTCTAATAAATTTTGGGTACTAACAAAAAATAATCTATATTAAGGATTGCTTGAGAGCAATGGAAGTCTAAACTTCAATATAGTACCAATCAGCCTTGCTTAATTAAGTATTTTTATGAATTATTGTAGGTTGTTTTTATATTAATTTAATAACAGAGAGTATGGGAATGATAAGTTGTCTTAAAAAAAATAATTTGAATTTTGTATTCACTAATTATTCTAACTCTTCGATTCAAATATTTGCAACAAATTTTACCTTCCCTAAAACATATAGTAATAGAAAAATTAATTTGCAATATGTTAATGAAAATACATTTTATATTTATTTAACTTATGTCACTAAAGAAAATGCTTCAGTTATTTGTTTTAGTTACAACTAAAAACAAGTACAATAAATAACTCAATAAGTTTATAATGGCACCTATATTTAAGCTGTTTTATCTGAAGATTTTACTTATCTATTTTTGATGAGTAAAAAATCAGTTTATCTTATAAATTTATCAATCAATAATAGCTTAAGAGAAATAGCTAATTATAAAACAACTACACATAAATTAAATGAGCATTTCACTAAGATGGCTGCATATTAATTAACAACAAATATTTTTCATATTGTATTGTTATAAAATAAATATTTGTCATAATTGTATTTTGATACTTAACTAAAAGATTAGACATAGAATATAAAAAATTTCATTTTGAATCAATATGAAAAAGTAATTTAACTAGTAATTAACTTAAATTCAATATATGTAGTGACTAATAATTATATAACTAAATTAGACTCAGTTTCATCAATAAAACCTACAAATTATTTGAACTATTCATTAGCGAATATGGCACTAATATAATTTGAAAGATAAATTGCTATTCTTATAGATACAAGTGAGTAATCGACTAAATTTTAAAGTATTTTGTTCAATAAGCCATAAATTTAGATTAATTTAGATTAAACTCAATAAATAACATAAAACTTTTAGGTAGTCAAACTTAAAATAAAAATAATTTCATAATTTTTGCGTGAAATTGAAGATTATTTATCTTTTAAATATAGTAATAACAGATATTAGTTAAATTTAATGTCCCATCTCATTTTCTAATGATTTTCCTACTGCTAATTTAGTTTATCCATAAATAAAAACAATCAAAGCTAACTAAATGATGCTAGGCCCAAACATTACAACAGCAATTACTTCATCAGATAAAAATTACTTGACTGTTTAAAAATCTAACATAAATAAATATACTACACAATCAAATGAATCATTTTCAGTTATGTGTACTGTATATAGATCTAACATTATTACATGTTCTTAAAGTTAAAGTGAAATTAGAATTAACTACTCATAACCTTAATTAGTTTCAAAGTCTAACACTTATTTTGTTGTTCCAGTAAATTTCAATGAAAGTCTTGTCCAGTGTACTTGTTCTTAAACATTATTATAAATTGAAGTCATTATGCAATTTACAAATTATGTACTTATTTAGACTATTGATTATGGATTATAATAATAAGGATTGTATTAGTATTCATTCAATCAGTCGATTTTAAGTTCAGCATTTCTGGAATAGACATTATTTGTAATCACTAATAATAATATTTTATCAGCATATTCTAAAAGCAATCTTAAAACACCAAAATTTACTGTAGAGAATTACCAATTCAATTAAATCTACTTAAACAAAATAAATTATCCAAATTATCTTTTTATTGATAATTAATAAAACTTAGTCATTTTGTCATATAATGGATATTCATCCTGTTAGTTTGTAAATTAGATTGCATATCCATAACTAAGTTATGAATAAATAAAATTAGGCATTTTAAATAATGGCATTTATATAGCTTTAATTAACTAATAGTAAAATACATAATTGTATTATTATCCTATTTAGTCTATGTTTATTGCTAATCCAATCCAAAAATATTATGAATTGAATTTATAGGGCTATTAATTTGCTTTTTCTAATCTCTAGACCGCATATACTTAACGTCATTTTTACATTATTTTATATAAATCCACATCAGTTTATTGGGCTTAATATTAAGGAAGTGGATCTTCATTTGTCGCCTTAGTTTAATCAAACTGGATATCAACTTTTTCAAGTTTGAGTTATATAAGCTCTATTAGTGCGGTTGAATTTCAATAATAAGCATAAGAAATCGAGTATCTTTAAATATGCAATACTATAAATGAAATTAAAAAGGTTGTGATCACAGATTGGAGTGTTGCGTTGACCCCTCAATATCAAGCTAATTAGCTTAGTGTATAAACATAAGTTAGTTACAATTCATCAAATTAGTAATGTTCGTATTTTAAACAATAAGATGTAACAATACTTTATGAAAAAAAAGTAATTCTGCCTCGTCTTTATGATACAGAAAAGAATATAGTTGGATTATAAATGAATTAGAGTCAATTCACCTTGAATCCATTAGAAGTTTTTAATGGGAATATTGATAATTATACTGCAACTTGCAAAAACTGTTAATAATTCAATTATACTGAACCAATTAATTATCAAAGTTCAGGGTAGTTAAACATTTATTTACAAGGAATAGTCTAAATAAATGAGACATTTCTTTATATATAAAATAACATAAGTGTATACTTAATGGAATATTCAACAGGATAAATAACAAAATTATACGATTTTCCTAAAAAAATTGAAAAATGTTTTACTCTATTTGTTGAATTAGTCTCTTAATTTCCAATTTCTATTTGTTCAAATTCAATTATATATAGTTATAACCTGACATCTCAAACTATTTTGCAATATGATCTCACTAATTTATCGATACTTTTCCTTAAATACTACAATGGTGGCATTTTATAACTAATTGCTTATTCAAATAATATCAACTATAATTACTATTAATATTACTTATAAATCTAAGATAATTAAATCATATTAACCCAAATTTATTCTTATCTTAGGTTTTAATAATTTCCTTTAATAGATCAATTGATTATAAAATTATCCTCTAATTTTACTTCGGATCCATGTTAGATATTGGGATTTTCATATTAACCTGTAGCCAATTAAAATCCAAAATTTCATTTTCTAAAAACTTGCATGCCATCCTCTATTGCATAATATTTTGGATTTTCAGGCAACTAATATACTGAAATTACAAATGTATATTTTTCAATTTAAGAATGGATGCTTGTTGAGACTCAAATAACGAGTTTATCTGTTTTGGATTTTATTTAATAGGTTGGATTACCAATAAATATTAATGATTAAGTTAGTTAATTACTAATAGCTTGTCCATACTCTAACGATATTAAAATATATAGGATTTAGTTTAATTTAACGGATGGAAAAATTATTGGATTTTAATCTTCTGGGTCTTTATTTTTAGATTTTTCAAAATAATACGCATTTAAGACTGCCAATAAGCTAATTATGATAGATTCTGCCTATGAGCTAAATGGTAATTAATCTATTGACTTATTCTTGTATAATGTACAAGATTTGTAAAGTATATATTTCATTTTAGGCTTTATTCAAATATGCAAGTTGTTCCATTCATAAGTTCTAAATAATCCATATTTACTAGTTATCGAAATTTTTGTCAAATGAGGGGAGATTATTATCTATTGTCAGGGTTATATGAAAATAGATCATTAATTATTAATATTAAAAATTCTTTACAATTTAACGTCAGTATTTAGGAAGATTAGCAAGCAGAAATTGAGATTCTTGCTTAAAACCAATAAACCTAATTTTAAAGATCTATTTTTGTTATGAATGAACAAAATGATGATGATGATGATAATAATGATGATGATGATGATGATAATGACGAAAATGATGATAATGATAATGACGAAAATGATGAAAATGATGATGATGATAATGATGACGATGATGAAAATATTAACCCAAATTAAAAATTCAAATCAAGACTCATAATTATCATTGCCGTTAGTATTCTTTTGATTATCATTATTATTGTGATCGTCGTTTTATATTGCAAAAAAAAAGAGAAATAACAAGATAGCAAAGAAATGTCTTATTAATTAGTATGATCTAAATATTAAAAAAACGTAAAACAAAAAAATTATATTTATTTTATTAATGATTACAGAAATACTAAACTTCAAATCTTTTAAATTTACAATTCTGTAATTTATTGATATCATATAGAAAGATTATATGATACACGATAAATATATAAATCATAGTAATTTTATAATGTTATTATGATTAACCTTAAGTCCTATAAAAAAATAAATACTAATTTTATTTTGAAATAATATAATTATAAAATGAACTCAATCATAAATTTCATGTATAATTAATGTTATTGTGCTAGTCCATCCATTAAAAGGATGATACCCTCTTCCTAATCCATCTTATCTTTAATTATAATGTTCAAAGAAGTATCTAAAAAATGAATGGAATAACATTACCCTCTGTCTCTCCAATTAATACAAACAGTATTCATTAAATTCTCTCGAAGTTCCTTATAGATATCCATTAACCCTTTATGTGTAGGATAATACTTTTAGATTCCTCTAAGAATTAAATAATTAATTGGTATCCAAACTGGTCCAGTCCAATAATTATCTCCCTATAATATTTAATAATATCGATAACTTTTCCAAAATGATTATCATTAATGCTCAAAGATCTAAGACCATGATTTGTCCATAATTCTTTTTTTATCATATTTACATAGGAATCTAAAATATCTGTTTTAGTAGGATCAATAAATCCAAAAGCAATAGGGAATAAATTTGGATATCCAAGATGAGGAGAAAAGGATCCATCTATTAAGACATCTTTAAATATTTTATCATCTGGATCGAAATGATATTTGTTAATAGACTTCTTAATCATTTCTGCTGTTTAATGGAATTGGTTGCTTTTTTATGGATCATAAATCGTAGCCAATTTTTGCATTGAATCAGCAAAAAACCAACCCCACATACTAGCATCAATATTGAATTTGCTTTTCAATCCATTATGGGATCTTGGCCAATCATCCATTCCTGATCCAAAATTAATGTTATCATTCATTCCCCACCATTTGAATAATAAGAAATTATCTCCTTCATTTACCCCTTAAGATTTTATCCAAAAATGATACCAATCTATAGCTTTTGTATATAGTTTTCGAACCTATTATTATATTTCTCCATTTTTCAAAGCTAATTTATATACTATAACTCATACAATCAAGATAAAGAAAATTAAATATAAAAGTAGGTGGATTAGTTTCACTTTATTTTTAGGCTAAGAATGCTTAAGGTACAGCTGTTTTCTATTCTGGGCTCTTTAATATAAAGATATTAAAATACTCTTGCTTATTCTCTAGGTATCCATCCATTACTTGACATTGTATCAAACCAATCTAATAAAGATTATATACATAATTGAGATTTCCATCTACAAACAATCATATTATGAAATCCATCATCCCATAGAAATGGTCTAGGGAATCCAAATCTTGAAGGGGTTGGAGTAAACATCATCTTCTATTATTAACAGATTGGATTTGCTTCTTCACATTCTATGTTTCCAAAAGAAGTGGCAAATCCTCCTATAAGATTTACAAATGAACTCATTGAGCAGGATAGATAGAATGGATTTTCTATAATCAATAAATTTGATATAGATACTTAATTGTATTTTATTGAAAGTCCTATTGAATTAAGAGAAGAAATTCATATTATCCAATTTCTTTAATATCCTAGCATCAAAAAAGTAATCACTTGATACTGATATCTCTCTTTACATATATCTTAATTAAAATTTAAACAATTCATTTCTTTTGGCTACATATTAAACAAAGACAATATTGCCTTATTCTTAATCAATAGTTTTATTAAATTTAAATGGAATATCTTCTTTAGTTTTTCTCAATTCACTATATAAGAGAGTTCTCAAATTGTAATTTAAGGTAGGATTCTAAAATTGCAACGAATATCCGAAATTATCGTTTTGATTTAAATTGACCTATTTACCATTAGATTCTAAGGTCACATAAATGTAGTTTACTTATTAGGCTGTAGTAATAGTAATCTAGATTAAAATAATAATTACTTTGAGAGAATCACCTTCTTCTTCAACTTATAATTTTCTTAAATCAGTTTTTTCTTAATTTAATTTTTCAATTGCAATAGAGTAAACCAAACTAATGTATTCTTCATCTCCAACTAAGGCATCATTATTAACAACTGTTGTAACCCAATCTTCAATTTTTTCTGGATTGACTCTAATCATAAAAAATCAATTTACTTATAGAATTCATTTGTGAATCTTACTTTATATTCTCCATCTATAGTTTCATGTATTGCATATCTTTCACCATCATGATAAAGATATTGAAAATATGTGGGTTCATCATTACCTCTTTCATTTATTTTATATTTGATTGATTTCTCCCATCTTATATTATTGTTCATAAAGTAATAAAAGGTGATGGTGAGTGGATTAAAGGTTTGCATGTTTCTTTCAGTTATAGCATGAATTAATTGTGGCTTGTATGTTCCCCATTTGTACAACATTGGATTTACTTATGCATTTATGCATTATACCAAAAATATGATAAACATAAAATAACATTGATTAATAATGGAATTATTAAACATCTAATAGCTTATTCGATTACACAAAGAATTCATTCACATTTATTATTAGCATTTACATAAGAGATCTAAATTAATATCTTTCTTTATAGGAGTTGGTATTGATTTCTGTTAATATCAGCATCCTTCTATTTAATAAAGACTTTTGCTAAATTATTATGGATGACAATTCCAAGAGTAAGAAGAAACATAATTTAGAGGTATGGAAGAAATTCATGGGCTGTAGTAACAGGAGGATCTGATGGTGTTGGAAAAGAGTTTTGTATCGAATTGGCTAAATAAGGATTTAATATTGTAGTAGTGGCAAAAAATGAATAAAAAATGAATGAACTCTCTTAATAATTATAAAATTTTCAAGTTGAAACCAAAATAATAGTTGCAGATTTTAGCTAAGAGCATTCAATTGAATTTTATGAAAAAGTTAAATCTGATTTAAGATATTTAGATATTTCAATTTTGGTAAATAATGTAGGTATAGGAGAAGGATCTTTATTTGTTTAAGAGAAAATGGAAAATATTCTAAAGATATTTAGAATCAATGCTTTATCAACATTGATGATGACCAAAATATTAATCAACAAATTAGAATTTAGATAGAATAAATCTGCAGTGATTACTGTTTCATCTGGCTTAACATATTTGCCATGTCCATTTGTTAGTGTTTATTCTAGTACAAAATCATTTATTCATTATTTCACTCAATCCTTAGGGTTGACATATAAGAATACTGATTTTATAAGTGTCACACCTTTGGGAGTAAGAACTAAAATGTTGGCTATGAAATAAGGACCAGAAGTTATAGAACCTAATTTATTGGTGAAAAATGTATTGGATGATTTAAGATTAGGAAAAAAAATTAGTTATGGATGTAATATTCATAAGAGCATGATTTATTATTTTTTATGGAGAAACAAAAACTATAGAGATTAAATTAGAATTAGAATTGGAAATAATTTAAAAGATTTATATATCTAATAATAATGAAATTAATATTCAAATTGGTAAGAATTTATTAGTTTTTAAACAATATTTTGTAAATTTGTCTCCTCTTCTTTTCTTCATTAATTTTACTGTAATAGGTATTGTCAATTTAGCCATTACATATATAATATTAATGAACTAATTAAATTTAAACTATCATGTCTTGATTTAATGCTGGCTATAGCATTAGATGTCTAAGTCAAAAAATAAATTTGGATGTCTGCTCTTTTCTATATTTTTTCCATAAACCTACCTAAATATAGAATTTGAAAATTTAATTTTTTGATCCTTAAATTATTATAATTGATGATCCATAATAGATAGGAATATGTATAACCAGCTAATCCTTCAAAATATATCTATTAAGTAGATGTTCCTAAAATTGCCATAGATTAAGGATTTAATTTATTCTTAAATAAGAAATACAAAGAAGAACTAGTTACAAATACAATGAATCTTTGCAAAATATATTATCAACAACAACATCTCTTTTAAAGTTCTCTTTCTTATATTCGTCAAAAATAACTTCATATCTAGGATCTCTAAATCCTCTTAAAATTCTATAATTGAATAGAAAATATGCTAATCTTGTTGTCCAAAAAGCTAATAATTCCAATTTAAATTCAAACTAAATAATAATAATTTACTTTGTTCTCAAAAGATGTTAATCAAAATGATATGCTTAGATCGATCCTGCAACAATATGACTGACTATATTGCTACATCAACTATACACCTCATTATTCTTCAATATCTTGAATAGAGAGTAGAATTCAATTTGATTAAACAGAATTTCTGGGAATAATTTTTTTTAAACTAATTTCAACTAATTCCTACATATATTATTATATTATATAAATTTAATTTTATAAAAAATTAAGTAGTTAAAAAAAAACTTTCGAATAATTGCCACATATTTTAGTCATATTATTCAAAATCTTTCTCCTCTTATTCTTCTAGCTAATTGTATGTCTCTGGACATAATAGTTACTCTTCTTGCATGAATTGCACATAAATTGGTATCTTCAAACAATCCTACTAAATATGCTTCAGCTGCTTCTTAAAGCGCCAAAATTGCAGAACTCTAAAATCTTAATTCTTTTTAGAAATCATGAGCTATTTCTCTTACTAATCTTTAAAATGGTAGCTTTCTGATTAACAATTCAGTTGACTTTTAATATTTTCTAATTTCTCTTAATGCTACAGTTCCTGGTCTAAATTTATGTGGTTTCTTTAAACCACCAGATGGACCAACAGCTGGAGCAGTCTTTCTTGCAGCTTTAGTAGCTAAATGTTTGGTAGGCTTTTTATTGCCAGCAGTACTTTTTCTTGCGGTTTATTTAGTTCTTGCCATTTTTTAATGTTATTTATATTTGTCTTTCGATTATTTGGCACGCTCTTATAATGTAAACTAAATTTTTGATTGGATTAAGAAGAATAGAATGCATTTAAATTTTATATATATTTTTAGATTCTCATAAATAAAAGAGAATTAATTTAATAATTAAATGTAATCATATTAATTTAACAAGTTTATCATAATTATTTTACATATAATCAAGAATGAAGGCTAATTATTCTAAATGACCTTCTTTCTTAGTCTAAAAACGATTTAATGCTTTAATTCCTATGCTGGCTTTTTCTAATTTTACAATTGATTTTTAAGCTTATGCAATCTAAAATCTAAGTACTTAATACAACACTTATCTTTCTTTAGCATTGAAATGAGGATCCGAAAATACATTAGCTATTAATTAGATTTTTCTATTAGTTGTCAATTCATTATCCAATTAGGTTTATTAGAGATTTAATAAATCCATTGAACTCACAGAATTCCTTAATAATTTTGGTTATCTCTATAAATATCTATCATAATCACTTTTATCTAAATTAACTTTAAAAACATCATCAAATGAAAGAAAATTTAATACTTATTACAATATATATTGTATGGCTCTACTTAAGTGATGTTTATAAACTTTATCAAAATGATGGTTTTAAAATACTCTATCTCTTTCCCTTTGTTCATATCTTTATTTAAATTGATCATAAATTGGCTACATAGGAGTAACAGAATAGAATATTTCTTTATTATCTTTGAAGTTAGATATAATTAATTTCTTCATAAATCTTGAAACTGCTGGTTTTGATTTAAGTCGATTATTCTTTCTCACAGTTTCAGGTTTTAACAATTGATTATCATTACTTGCATTAATTAGATCTCTTTTATCATATACTTCTCCTTGACAATCTATATGTCGATTTTACCGATTAGCCTTTATCTATGTTTTATGAGGTGATGATAGATGAGTAACCAACGAAGAATGCTTATGATGAGTGATGGATGTAAGAAAATTGTGTTCTGATAGTAATTGACTGATCATAATTAAAAATAAAATTAATGTACACAAAAATTCAATCATAGACTTGTTTAAGTGTGTTTATGAATAGAAAAAAACTAAAGATTAATACTCTCATTCAACTAAATATACAAGAACTTATGAGTTATCACTCAGTATAAGTATCATTTATATAGTTATTTAGATCAATCTATAAAGTAATAAAACTAAATTTGTAAGAAGTATTGAAATAAGTTGAAAACGAGTAGATTTAGAATTATATTAAAGAAATATTAAAATCTAATGAATTTAACACATTGATTAAGGAACATCCTTATTTATTTTAGAATCGTATTTATTTTGCTCTTAGATGTATATGAAGAATAAATTAAATTACATTAATTGTAATATTTATATTAAACATACTAAAGAATTTTATGTAAATTCAATAGAGCAGTTAATTTTGAGAATAATTAATTTAAATTTAAAAATGAGTGATACCGAAACAGAATCATTGAATCCTTATTATAAGGACATTCTTGCATATCTAAACACTCAATAAATTCTGATATTTTAACAAGATGATATGTTGGATGAGTTTAAAATACTATCATAATTTTAATTTAGGCTAAAACTTAAAATCTCAACATTATACCTAGCTAAATCAATTTATTTAAGAACTAATATATTAACATAGGATTATTTATTAACAAGTCTTTAGATTGCAACTAAATTTGATTAATAAGAGAGATGCAAATGGTAGATGTCTACAAAAATAGAAACACACATTTTACAAAAGTTAAATTTTGAAATAACTAAACCAACTGTAATGGATTTTATTGAACAACTAATCTATTACATTAAAAAAACAAAAAGAATATCAGCTGAATAAGGTCGATTGATATATACTTTATCATTAATGGCATTACCTTGGAAATTGAATTACGAACCTTCTCAAATTGCATTTGCAATTATTGTATACTCTTCATTCATTTTAGATCATATCCTTCACACTCAAAAACATCAAAAATCATGATTTCCAATCTGATTGTTATCCTGATGTTTGTTAACAACTACTCAATAAGTATGATTAGAATATCGTTATTTCCTAAAAATATCCATCCAGCTTTATTCTAATCAAAAAGAACTTATATAGGCTCTATTGATAATTATCGAATTAATTGTTGAATTTCAATCATATATGTATATTCACTCATACTGATTATATGTTATTTCAATAATTTTATATTATATTAATATGTACAATATGTCCAATTCATTAGACAAATTGTACATTTTCGCATATTACAAATTTTCATTTGAATATTAATATAATAGGTACTCTATTAAATAGGAATGATAAGAAAAGTTTAGTAGCTATGAAAAGGTTAAAGAGGAAACTAGCAAAAAAAATAGATTAATTATACATTGTATTTTAGAAATGACTAATGAGAATTATATTTGTGTTAAAT
>CAJJDM010000064.1:416117-431381 GCA_905182975.1 Paramecium primaurelia | reverse complement strand
TAATTATTATTATAAATAATATTAAAAATATGGATTAAAATATAGAACTTTAAATACAATGTTCAATTAAAGAACATGACAGTCATGTTTAATTAGTTTGCATAAATGATGCATGTTCAGCGAATAGAGTTTATTGTTTCTAATGTCTTTTAAATGGATATCACGCAGACCATCTGAATGATCAATATGATTTAAATAAATTAATAGAATTGTTTCAAAATATTGAGAAATAAAGCGAAAGTTTAATTGAAAAGCTAAATTTAATGATTGGGAAAATTAATGAATCATTGGCTTAATTAAATTAAGGATTGAAATAAAAATATCAAATAAAAAAACAGAGATTATAAAAAATGAATGCAAATTAATTGAATTAAGCTCTTGATTAAATTGTTAAATATAGTGAAAATACAAAAAATTTACAAGAATGTGTAGAAAAATATTCAAATTAGTTGAATAATTAATTGAACGCGTAAATTTAAGAATTGAAACTAGAATAAATTAATTATTCATAAATCACTCAAGAGCAACTTCTTTAAGCCGAAGAGTTTTATTAAAAAGGTATTAAAGTATTAAAATAAGGATAATTATTGTATAAAAATTATAATCAATATGAGGAAGCTATATATTATTTTGATTATGCCTTGCTTAATAATAAAAATCATTTTTTATCATTGGTTATGAAAGGTAATAAATTCTTCTACTTTATTTATTAGCTGATAGTCTACGAATGCTTGGTAAATATGATGAAGCAATTTTATAGGCTGATAAAGCGTTGGAAATTGATTCCAAGCATTTAAATTCATTATTTACTAAATGTAATTATTAGCTGAATGTCTACGAATGCTTGGTAAATATGATGATGCAATTTTATGGGCTGATAAAGCGTTGGAAATAGATTCAAAGCATTTGAATTCAATATACACTAAATATAATTATTATTAACATTCTCTTTATTAGCTGAATGTCTACGAATTTCTGATAAATATGATGATGCAATTTTATGGGCTGATAAAGCTTTGTAAATTGATTCCAAGCATGTGGATTTATTATATACTAAAGGTATTTATAATAAACATTCTCTTTATTAGCTGATAGTCTACGAATGCTTGGTAAATATGATGAAGCAATTTTATGGGCTGATAAAGCTTTGTAAATTGATTCCAAGCATGTGGATTTATTATATACTAAAGGTAATTATAATAAACATTTAATTTATAAGCTTCTAGTTTACGAATGCTTGGTAAATATGATGATGCGATTTTATGGGCTGATAAAGCTTTGTAAATTGATTCTAATCATGTGGATTTATTATATATTAAATGTAATTATAATAAACTTTCTTTTTATTAGCTGATAGCCTACGAATGCTTGGTAAATATGATGATGCAATTTTATGGGCTGATAAAGCGTTGGAAATTAATTCCAAGCATGTGAATTTATTATATACTAAAGGTATTTATAATAAACATTCTCTTTATTAGCTGATAGTCTACGAATGCTTGGTAAATATGATGATGCAATTTTATGGGCTGATAAAGCTTTGTAAATTGATTCTAAAAATCTAAATGCTATGCATACAAAAGGTCGTTTTAGTTTTTATTTTCTAGGTGATTCATTAAGACTATTGGGTAGATATACTGAAGCAGTTACTTTTTTAAACTAAGCTTTGCAAATTTAACCTAATTCTAAGCCTTTCTTAGTTAGCAAAGGTATTTTTTGTTTTATATCGATAGGTGCTTGTTTACAATCATTATAAAAATACCAAGAAGCAATTGATTTTTACAATAATATTATTAAAATCAATCCAAATTAATAATGGACTTAAGCTAAGAAAGGTAATTTACTTTTTCCTATGAAAAGCTGAATGTGAAAAACTGTTAGATAATAAATGCCATATCATGTGATTATTTATTTTCTATTTTCAAATATCATTAAAATCATAGAGTAACTTCTTTTTGTTAAAAAAGATTATTTGGTATAATTAAATTTAAAACAATTAAATGGACTTATTCCCCCTTTTACAAAAACTTATTTTTTTGGTTTTTCAATTATAGATTCAATGAGTTTTATTAAATATGTTTAGATAATTTTCATAGTTTTTTTAATAAATATATAGAATTTCTTCTAAATTTTTTAAACTTAATAAAAAACTAAGCTATTGAGGAGTAAGGTAAATTTAATTTTGTAGGATGTAAGTCTCTGTTGTAGTTGGCGATTGTGCCACTTAAATCTTTTTTGAATCCATTCATACTTTTGAGAGTCGGATATTTAACAAAAGAGTGCTGGTTAGTATGTAATGGTTAGAAAAAAAATTTTTGTTACCTAGGATTAATAGATGATCCAAGATTTTTTATGTTGAAATTATTAAAGGAAAAATTAATTTAGATGCAATTGTTTCTTTATTCAGGGCAGCTCTGCTATTTATGAAATATCGTTTTGTAAATAAGTAAGTCTGTTATTATATATCTTTAGAGGTTTGGATGAGATCTTATCTCTAAATATTTTTTTAAAACGTAAAAAGTTGAGCTGATGAAATTATGTGATACTTTGGAATAAAAGGCAATTATTTATCTAATGGAAATATAGAGGATAATTTCCAGATTTCATTTAATAGTGATTATTAAGTGCAAATGCAAATTAACTTATTTGATATATTTGGATATTAATCTTGTAATTCAATAATGTTTATATAATTTTTTCGGATATATAAGCAAGAGTTGGGCTTAATTGAAAAGTTCCCAATTTAATCTCAATAATTATATAAAAATTCATTTCCAGAATTCATCATCATCTCTGCAGTTAATTTAAAAAACATGTCTTAGTTTATTTGCTTTCAGAAATACTCTGATTTTTGTTAAATATAGAATGAGAGAAGTAAATGATGTTTTCATATTTTTTGATTGCATTGCGGTTAAGTTCATATGCTTAGATTTTATTAAACTTGAGTTAGTATCATTTCTGGATCTTTAGAAATGAATATGGAATTAAATCTTTATTAGGGAATGGTCAGGTGAATCTTAAGAGAAAGTGAGTAGTTTGTTATAGGTAGCGATTTTAATCAATTTTATTTTTAAAGTAATTTAGTCGTCTATTGGTGCATCTTTCAAACATTCTATTCTGTAATATCCTTTTAAATCGCTTGGTGCTTCACTTATATTTTTGATTCTTAAAAATTTTCATAGCTGAGAAGTCTTTATCATATCATTAAAGGTTTATAGTTTGAATAGGTGGATGGTTCCTTGATTTTGCATATCCTGGATATTAATTTCCTGGCCTATTCTTTATTTTAAAGATTAATTAATAGAGCCATTAGGAAATCGAATGTAATAGGTGTTGGCAGAGCTGTAATTCTTAAGGTTATCTTGAGTTTTATAAAAGAATCCATGATTAACAAGCATAGTATGTTAATTATTTATGTTGGGAAAAAGATGTTCAATCAAAGAAAATACCTTATGCCCATTTTATCTTCAATTCTTTTCAAATTTTCTTCAATTAAATATCAAGCTTGGGATTATAAATAGTACTAAATTCGATTTTAATTATTTATTAGAAACTGATAAGTATTCTTATTTTGAACAAAATTAAAAATGATAAAATAAAACACTATTTGTTTAATTAACTCAAACAAAAGAGAGAGCTGCTTTACAAAAATTAAAATAAGACATGAAAAATATTCCTGAAATTAATTTTGAATAATATTCATAACTAAAGCTTTTAATCAATCTTCTATTTTCAGAAAGTTTGTGTATGTTTATGAATATTTGTTTCTTTCTTTTTCCCCCAAATATTCAACCTTTTACAATTTTTGATATTGCTCCAAATATTAATCAATGTGAGTTTAATTACTAAACAATTAATAATTAATTATCAATCATTTTTCTGTTTGTGTATTCAAATTTGAAATGTCTACCTTAAGAAAATCAGAGTTTTATCTTAATTATAAATTATTAATGGGAAATATATATTTAGTATTGATTAACTAATTTATTTAAGTAAACTATATTTTTAAACTCTCTTTTTATATTAGCAATTTGTATATGAATACACATAAAATATTTATTTAACTATATTTTAGAATGAATTAGTCTTTCTTTAAAATAAATATGATGCCTAACTTATAAGATTGATACTTTTTAATTAAAAGACAATTAAAGAAATTAATTTACAATATAATGAAACATTTAATAGTTTAAATTATTTTTGATTACATAGAATAATTTCTGTAAGTCTTATTTATAATCTATTATGTTTGTATGGAAAAATATTTTTTTCTGTTTCATTAAAAAATTAAGCTACTATTATACTAATAAAACAAATAATATTCAGTATTATTAATTTTTGATAATGAATAATATTGACCCACTGTAGGCTAGCTATTAATGCTTAAATGGTATTTCATCATTAATCTAAAAACATTTCTGACTACAATATTTCAATCTTTTGAGCGAATATAACTTATTGAACTGTTTAATTGCATAATTAATATAATGAGTGTATAATTGTGTTTTAGGAACTTTTTTTAATAATTACCCTATTTGAATCTAATTAGTTTCAATTTGATTTTTCCCAATGCTACATTCAGCAAATAATTATAGAAAAATAACTGATGGTATTAGTTCAGGCATATAGTAGTTTTTTAGGATGAGAGTATTGTACATGGATTCCACAGATCCAACTATCTAATTAGCCCCAGCAATGAAACTGTATTCTAAAAATATAAATTAATAATCTAATTTTTTTCATCATCATCTTTGGAAATAAACTTAGTTGATTTGATGAAAAAAAGTCATACTTGTACTTTATGATGAGTAGTTGAATTATTGCATATATATAGTCCAAATCAATATAAAAATAAGTAATTAATATTATCTAAATATCTCTATTTTATCATCTTACTTTAATGAGTTGGACAGTTATCCAGAAAAATAAGGAATTTTTAATTTTTGTTAAATTCAATTGCTCTTGTGATTAGCTTTTTCTATAAATTACCCAAAAACAAATTAATTAACATTTCCTATGCATACCTAAAACATCTAAAAGCCATTTTAACCTATTCCCCCAATTACATTAACAGATTTTTGAAGAGTGACTAATTTTCGAAATTTTTGATTCTTTTTTTATTACCAACATTTTGGATTGCGAGATTAATGAGCAAAAGTTGTTTCATCAACATAAATTGTTTTGAATTCATCATTGATATAAGAAAGGAGATCAATACAATATTGGTTAACTTTTTTAAATCTGGATTTTAAAAAAAATCCAAAGCTGCGCTTGGGAATTTATTTGTAAGTTAACCCATTTCTCGTCAAGCATTCTCGAAATTTCTTTATTCCAATTATTTGATTTTCAAGAGAAAAATGAAGTTTAAACGCTGCAAGAATCTATGAAGAATTCCAAAGTTCTTAGATTTCTTGGGTTTGAACGTATTTTTACAACCAATCTATATGAATTTATTAAAAATAAAATTAAGTTTAGAACTCATTACTTGAGTTTTTTTTATTATTCTCTATAATAAATTTAGTTCTTCGATAACCCTGTAAAATTAGAGATGTGCTATTTTGTAAATCCTAATTAAGTCATTTTTCTGATTAGATAAGCATTTTTTTTTTATCAAATAATTTTAATTCAACATCTAGTTTTATTTCCTTATTTTCTTTGTTTTGTTAGAAAAATTGGATCCAACTTTCTAATTATTCAAGTTTTATGCCTGTTAACAATTTAACTTAGTTACTAAAGGAAATTTATTTTTTTTTATTGAACTTAAACATATATTAGCATATAAGGTATATTAATTGCATAGAAAGTTGCATCTTCGATGGTATATAATTGATTATCCAATCTCGACTTTGCTCTAAAGTTAACATTATAACACTCCAAACAAATTTTCACTTTAATTCTCGAGGCTATTGGATTCTTGGAGATCTTGATAATAAGAGGATTAACAACTATTAGAATTAGATGCCATTTATTATTATAATAATGTTAATATTCTTCTGCTTTAATGTTTGATTTATCCACTTTATTTATTCTACATAGAATAATTTAGAAGAAACAATATATTTTTTGATTTCAAACTATAAAAGTTGATATAAAATACATTATGTAATTAATAATGTCATGTTCTTAATTTTTAATTTCAAAAATATTTATGAACTTCAAAAAATATTTATTGAAAGAAAAAATAATCACTGCAAATGGATACAAGTAATGTATTTTACATAAAAAATAACTAATGGCTTTGATCTAAATAGCTATATTATTTTCATTATATATTAGTTTTAGAAAGTGACAATTGAAGAAGCGAATAGAATAGTTGGATCACTTAAATCAATGTATACAGGATTGGCGTTAAAAGGGTATTATTTGCCTTAGATTAATTCACCATGTGTATGTAACAAGTGATTATCTTCTTGGAGTGGCTTTGAAAAAGTTTTTCTCATAAAAATAGGCTGATATTAAAATTGCTTATTTGATAAGAAACGCTACTAAAATTGACTTATACAGAGAGCTAAGTCAAATATTAGGATAAGAACAAGATTTGGGATTTACATCTGAAAAACTCCCAAATCGAGAATGGTTAATCAATGTTCTTTATATTATTTCTCCCAATCATCGATATTTTTATGAGCCTTCTTAAAATCTCCTCACAGGAATGTCTCAATAAGACATTTAGTATTAAAATTATATAACTTATAGAAAATTAAAAGAGTTAAATACATCCTTATTTAGAACTAAAATATTAAGATTTTTTAAAACCACTCTTAATTAAAGATTAGATAAAAGATAATAAAAATTGAAAGACTAAATGAATAAATTGAAAACATAATTAGAGGAAGATAAAATGAACCAAACAAATAGGATAGGTAAATTATACTTTTAGATACATAATTGTAAGAATTGAAAGCAATCTAACAACAAAACCAAAGATAAATTAGGGTCATAAGCTTTTAGAGATAACTTCAATTTGCAAGAAGAATTGTTTAGTGAATGATTTATCAATACTTAATTATTGGAAAAAAAAAATATATATATTAAATATAAGTTATTTATATCTCAATAAGTAAATGGTTGGTAGGCAGGATAGGCAAAACTAGTTAAGAATAAAAACACATCAAATATTATATGTAGTAAATTCATGTTAATCGCAATTTAAAAAATAAAATGTCTAAAATAAAAGTTGAATAATAAATATTCAAAACAATGATAATTACAAAGAATATATAAAATTTCTAATTTACAACGCCTGATTGTTTTTAAAGGATTGATTCGAAAATTTAAAAAATAATTCAAAACTATAGATAAAAAATCTATTAGCTGAATGAATAAGTAAAATTAGATTATTATAATCCAAAAATAAATGCACATGAGCTTAAAGATTTTGAATTTTGGATTCCTGAAATTTTAGTAAGAAAAACGAAATTTAATCTAGTTTATGCTCATAACAAAGTTAAAAAAATTTTAATTCAAAGTAAAAAAATAATAGCTAAATTTGGAAATTTGATTTTGATAAAGAAGAAATAGTTTGAAAAATTAGTGTAAAAGTGAAAGATTTCTATTATGTCAACATTTTATTAAAATGATTAAGCTAAAAATTGATTTTTATATAGATTTTTATTTTGACTATATTATTTTTTTCAATTAAAAACAATAAAATTCTTAAATTCAAAAAGTGATGATTTTGATATTAAAAAATGCCTATGTGTCATTATTCTACGATTACATTTTTAATCTTATTCTGCCAATTTAAATTCTATAAATAAATATTGGTTCAGAAAATATTTTTACTTCCATCAAAAATAATTAATTAATCCATATTGTTGAATTCTCTATATATTTTTCAAATTTATTTAGATGGAGTAAAAAATAATGAATAACCCTTAAAGTGAGTTAAATTAGTTGTTAAAAAAGATAAAAACTACACGAATTTAAGCGATTTAATTATGCAACTTGAACCTTAACATGTTAAATATTTATACAATTAGAAATTTTTAAATCTCGCATTTTGTTTTAATTACATGAAGATTCTGAATTACGAAGGCTCTTAAACTTAAGTATTTTATAATATTTAAGCAATGCTTAATATGAAGGAAAAGAAAATTCAAAAACAAATTGATAATATATAAATGATAATTTAATCAATTTTTCCTTTAATTTACAATAAATAAAAAAAAAATGGACTCTTCAAAATTTATCATTGAATCTGCTGTTATTTCTATAGAATAAATTTAAACACTTTTTTGTTAATTTTTATCAAACTTTTATTTAATTAATGTTCATTTTATATAAATTTCCAATGTAACATTAACCAAATAATCACAAGTAATTGCTTTAGACCTTCGATCTGTAACATAATAATTTTTATAATGCCAAAGCTACATGCATTGTTTTTATAGTTCCAACGATCTGATTAGCTCCCTCAATGAAACTGCCTAAAATAATTGTTAAAATTTATGTTTTTTATTAATTTTGGGATTTAATTGCCTAAAAATAAATTTTCATTCCATATTTTTTTTCTATTATTATAATTTTTCTTGCTACTACATTTGGAAATGCTTTTTAATGATTTTTTAATAGATTGCATTTTATCTATTGAAATTCTTTTAATTGAATTAAAATGAATTTGTCTTTTTATTAATTTATGATTGTTATATAANTTTGATTCTTAAAAATTTTCATAGCTGAGAAGTCTTTATCATATCATTAAAGGTTTATAGTTTGAATAGGTGGATGGTTCCTTGATTTTGCATATCCTGGATATTAATTTCCTGGCCTATTCTTTATTTTAAAGATTAATTAATAGAGCCATTAGGAAATCGAATGTAATAGGTGTTGGCAGAGCTGTAATTCTTAAGGTTATCTTGAGTTTTATAAAAGAATCCATGATTAACAAGCATAGTATGTTAATTATTTATGTTGGGAAAAAGATGTTCAATCAAAGAAAATACCTTATGCCCATTTTATCTTCAATTCTTTTCAAATTTTCTTCAATTAAATATCAAGCTTGGGATTATAAATAGTACTAAATTCGATTTTAATTATTTATTAGAAACTGATAAGTATTCTTATTTTGAACAAAATTAAAAATGATAAAATAAAACACTATTTGTTTAATTAACTCAAACAAAAGAGAGAGCTGCTTTACAAAAATTAAAATAAGACATGAAAAATATTCCTGAAATTAATTTTGAATAATATTCATAACTAAAGCTTTTAATCAATCTTCTATTTTCAGAAAGTTTGTGTATGTTTATGAATATTTGTTTCTTTCTTTTTCCCCCAAATATTCAACCTTTTACAATTTTTGATATTGCTCCAAATATTAATCAATGTGAGTTTAATTACTAAACAATTAATAATTAATTATCAATCATTTTTCTGTTTGTGTATTCAAATTTGAAATGTCTACCTTAAGAAAATCAGAGTTTTATCTTAATTATAAATTATTAATGGGAAATATATATTTAGTATTGATTAACTAATTTATTTAAGTAAACTATATTTTTAAACTCTCTTTTTATATTAGCAATTTGTATATGAATACACATAAAATATTTATTTAACTATATTTTAGAATGAATTAGTCTTTCTTTAAAATAAATATGATGCCTAACTTATAAGATTGATACTTTTTAATTAAAAGACAATTAAAGAAATTAATTTACAATATAATGAAACATTTAATAGTTTAAATTATTTTTGATTACATAGAATAATTTCTGTAAGTCTTATTTATAATCTATTATGTTTGTATGGAAAAATATTTTTTTCTGTTTCATTAAAAAATTAAGCTACTATTATACTAATAAAACAAATAATATTCAGTATTATTAATTTTTGATAATGAATAATATTGACCCACTGTAGGCTAGCTATTAATGCTTAAATGGTATTTCATCATTAATCTAAAAACATTTCTGACTACAATATTTCAATCTTTTGAGCGAATATAACTTATTGAACTGTTTAATTGCATAATTAATATAATGAGTGTATTTATGTTACTAGTATAATATTTGAGGTATTTATCAAGTGTAATTTACGATTAGTTGATCCTCTAGTTTTTTGAAATTGAATTATTAAATGAAGATATTATTAAATTAACTAAAGATAGAAGGAAGATCAAGGTATTTTATACAAAAAATGAACAGTTTGCGATAAGAAATGAGCAAAGCTTTTGTAAATCAAGATTGAATTTGAGAATATTTCATTTTCAAAATTGGTTGAGTATATTTCTTTTATGTAGGATTTTTTTGATATCAAACGAATAATAATCTAAAAAAAAGTATTGGAATATTCAATAATTGGTGAATAAATTCGTCTATTATCAATAATATTGAAAAAAATACACAAATTCTATATATCCAACAAAGAGTTTATTTAATTAAATTATTTAGATTTTTTCCTCTTAAAAGTATAATTATTTTTGCCTAATCATCAAAATCATGGTGTCATGGATTATCAAAAGTGACAAAAAAAATGATTTAAAAAAAAATCCAAGAGTTTTGAAAAAACTATCAATTGTCTCTTATAAATGGCTCATAGTATAAACTTTCACAAAAAATAGAATTATTATTCTATTTTTCAAACGAGGATTAAAAATTTTAATTATTTATGCATGGATTATTTGACAATATAGTATTTTTTCATCTTCAACTTATTTATTTAGATTAAAAATTGGAATCATTAATAAAAAATAAGAATGAAATTTAAATAATTTTTACAAATATTAACTCAGGAATAATATTTTTATATGTCAATACTTTTGAAATTAAGAAAAATTTAAACATCTAATTGAAAGATTTTTCAGACCTTCCGCATTTCTAATTAAACATTAATCAAAGAAAAATACCCTTAGTATATTGTAAATGTTAAATAAGTTTAATTGAATTTTGAAATAATTTCACCTAAAAAAAAATCAGGATCATAAAATTTTGTTAATAAAACTATATAATAAATTAAAGTATTAGCAATTAATCAAATTGATTAATAAATTGATAACATAGAAATAATAAAGTTCAAAATAATTAAATAACATATAAATTAAACCATTATATTTAAAAGAATGGGATTTCTATTTTAAATTAATCAATTTTAAGAGAATGGTATTACATTTATAATATATGAGAATATTATTATTAAAATGAATGTTTAGAAAAATTTTTCTGAAAATTTTAATTTAGAGTTGGTATTTCCTAAAGAAGTTCCATAAGAGCTTTGTTCCTTTCAATATTATTGTTTTGAAAATCCAAATATTAGAAAGATTTAGATTCAAATTAATTTCACAAAGAATCAATAAATATTATATATTGTTGATGGAGAAATTATTAGAATGTGTAAATTTCTTTAATTTTAGTGAAGCAATCCATGATTTATCTGTCAAACCATAAATATTGACAAATTTAGAATAAATCAGATATTTAAGTTGGATTGGTTTATATGGGGAGAATTAAAAAAAAGTTGGAAAATGGTCTGCTTATTGGAATGGTATTTTGATGGTTGGGGTTGGTGGAGAATACACCGAGGAAGGTAAAAAAATTGGTTTGTGGAAAGAGATTATGGATAATTTTTAAGAGTAGTCATAAAAACAATTATTAATCTTATTAGAAATGCTTAAGTTTATCAAATAGGGGAATATTTTAATGACAAGAAAAGAGGATTATGGAGATATATCTATAATGAAATTGATATGTATCAAAAAAATTAAATATTTGATAGAGGGGGAGGGTATTATGATTTATAAGGATTTAAACATGGCTTATGGATAGATTTGAGTGATAATTTTTGCAAGCAATAATTTATATATAAATTTTTCTAATTTTAGGGATAGTTAAGTAACCTAAAAAGGAGCATATCAGAATGGTAAAAAGGTTGGAAAATGGGGAATCAGTTATATGAAGTAATCAGTGTAAATTAAGTATTTGTAATTATTAGTGGTGGTGGATATTTTAATCATTAAGGTTAGAAAAATGGTAAATGGATTGATTTGTGTTAGTGGTTTTCTGTGTATATAAAGAGTTATCTATTTAGTTATATGTAAATCACATATGTAGGTGAATATATAAATGGTAAAAAATGTGGGTTATGGGATGTTTTTGAATAGAATATATTTACGTAAACATCTAAATAATATATACTATTAGTGGAGGTGGGTTGTATGATGCAAATGGCTTAAAACATAGAAAATGGATAGATTTGAGTGATAATTTTAAGGAGTAATATTAATTTAATATTAGTTACATTCATATTGTATATATTGGAGAATACATAAATGGAAAAAAGTGTGGTATGTGGGAAACTCTTTTCAGATATGACAAAGAAAACAATTTTGAAAAAATGTAAAATATCAATATTTTTTTATACAATTAAAGTTTCTCTGGATAATTTAATGATTAAGGTTAGAAGAATGGGAAATGGATAGAGTTAAGTGATAATTTTGATTAGTAATTATATTCTTATTTAAATTTAGTACTTGTCAAGTTATTTATTAAGGAAAATATCAAAATGGTATATAAATTGATAGATGGGATTCTATGTATAGGCTAGACGATGACAGAGGCTTTATTTATATGTATACTATAGAAATGATAAATAATATAGTGGCGAAGGGTTCTTTGATGAAAAAGGCTAAAAGTATGGGAAGTGGATAGAATTATGGGATAATTTTAAAGAGTAAAGCATTAGTTAATCGTAATTTAAGCGAAAGTTAGGTTATTTTTAAAGGAGAATATAATAATAATAAAAAGTTTGGTCATTGGTAAACTATGTTTAGATATTCATGTAACAATAGTTTTGAAATAATGTAATAAATTTATTCAGATAATAATATGAAATAGTGGTGGGGGTCATTATAATAATGATGGATTAAAATAGGGAAGATGGATAGATTTGAGTGAATGTTTTTCTTTGTAAGTTTCTAAAGATTTTTAATTTATTAGGGATCATCAAGTTATTAGACAAGGAGAATATAAATTTGGTAAAAAATGCAATTGTTGGGTTGTAATGAAAAGAGAAAGGGAGAAGAAAAATGATGTATTTTAAATAATGGATAGCAAAAATTAATAAATTTATAGTGATTAGAATTATTGAATCATTTTATAATTTTATTAAGATTAATAATTATTTGAATATGCTGAGTTGAGTCTAGCATGTAAAACTATTCAATAAGCAGTTAAATATCTGGAAAAAAAGTTAGTTTGAATAATATAATAAATTACTCAATCAAAATGCAAAGGTTAAATTAGAATTATATCTAATCCTTTTTATTGTTAGTCATTCTATCAAAAGACTAAATTGATCTTGTGATAGAAATTTAAGATATCAAAACAAATTATTTATTTAAATTCTGAAAGCATAATAATCAGCTACTTTATTTTAAATTAATTTAGCGAATAGGAAAATTTAAGTCAATAACTTGAATTGGAATCCAACATTCCTTAACTAAATCATTTAATTCTTTTTACGAGGTTTACATCTGAAAAGTTAACTTTAAACAATAAGTGATTAAGAACCTAATATTTTTCCTTATAATATTTGGTAAGACTATTTTCCTTCTAAAAATAATGAAAGAATAAGGTTAAGTACTTTAAATTGCAAAAAAATAATTTGATATTTCTCAATTAATTCAACAAAATATAGTTTGGTTAATAAATAAATAGTTTTGATACTAAAGTGAAACTCTCAATACAGTTTACTATTAGATCTTCTATATTTTAAAATATCTCCATCCATTTTTTCAATAATAGCAATATTACTTCAAAACAAGATAATTGTATAACATGTATCTATTATCAATTGAACTTCATTAAAGAATTAAATGTTTCAAATAAAATTAAATAATTAGATTGTTGAATTGAATTCTTTATCATTATAGATATCTTGATAATCTAAGATTTATAAGCAAGGGCATTCTATTTTTCAATAATAAATGAAATAAAGGGAATGCGATTACAGTAATGGATATATCTTAAGATTAAAAGTATTATTAAATTGCTTATAATGTCGCAAGCACTCAAAGTGGAGGTTTATAGAATTGATATTTACGAGACACCTAATTAAAATTTAACCTAAAATTAAAGATTTTAATCATATTTATATACTTAACTTTAACTTAAAATGTCATCAAAAATCTTTGGCATATTGATTATAAAAAATCATGTATAAAATGAAGGAGAATTATATTTGAAATTACAAATAATGACAGAGAAATAAGAGGATCAGCAAATCATTCATATGAACATGAGTCTTCAATTAATTGATTTATATAGGTACATCTAGCTTTTAGCACTTAAAAAATTTAGATCCTCTATAAAACAGTATTTTCTAAAAAAAATTGAAATATATCATTAATGCATTAAGTTTTAAATTTTAATTAAGTGAATATTATATCTATAATGGATCTTAAATTTGCATTTGAAGCCAAGGTTTTATAGAGTTATATATAAAACTATATTAAATGTTGATAAATAAAAATTCTACAGTCTTTCTTGAAAAACAAGATACTAGTTAAATATTCTTGAATATCTGCTAAACCATTGCCACATTATCCTTCTACTCTTATTTTTTTTCTTTTATTCAATAACAATTTAATTTTTTTAATAATTATCCTTAAAGAGAATCAATAAATAAAAATTAATTAATTACTTCTCTCAAGTCATGAAATTATAATGAGAAATTATTATCTTAAAACATATCAAAAGAATTGAAGGATAATGCTACTTAATTATATATGGGTAACTTCCCTTATTTTTACTCTAGATATTAATTTTTAATTCTCATTTCTATTTATATATAAGATAATCAAATAATCTACATCGATATCTTCGTTATTTTTATTTTAATGCTTTTACAATTCACAAGAAATTATACAAGAAGAAATATATTTATAATAATGAATAATTTTCTCATCTTCAGTTATAAATTATATTAACATACATTTATTTGCTATCCTAATTGAAACAATTTATTCCTTTTTAATTCATAGCTATAATAAAACTAAAACATATTTGTCCTCTAAATAAAAATATTTCAATAATAATTACTCTTTTTAGAAGAATTATTCTTGTTCTATTCTTAGTATTTTATAGTATAAAAAAAAAATAATATGGATAACAGCTTGCTTTCAAAATTATGGTAAAAGCAATTATAATTTTATTTAGAACATGGGTTTTATTTACTCTCTTTTAAGCTAAAGTTGTATAAAATAAACCCTATAATTTCAAAATTTAAGAACTTAATTTTGCAATCAGGATAAATTTACTCAATTAC
>CAJJDM010000064.1:326311-415354 GCA_905182975.1 Paramecium primaurelia | reverse complement strand
TCAGAGATCTCTCAATAGTTTGCATTCTCTTGCTCAGACAGCCTGTGGATTCTCCTTTTCGGTAAAATGCCATCCTAAGAGTATTTTGATCATATTTTAATCCGATATTTCCACAGAATTACTCTGAACAATAGGGAAGATTAGCGAATTTAATTTTTAATTTTTAATTATATTATTGATTATAATTGAAAATATTAATAATAAATATCAATCAAACATTAATAGTCAATAAATTTGTATTTTACACAATAATTTTCATAATCAATTACTAATTTTAATTTAATCAATTTATATAATTTCTTTTGAAATCCTGGTTTATTTTCCAGTCTAGTTTTATAATGATCGAATTATTTTTAAAATAATTCATTTTCTAACTAGTGAATTTATTTTCTGGGGCTAATTTTTATGTTGCATGACTAGATCTTTAATTAGAACAATAAAGCAAAATGAAAGTGTAACATTCATCCTATAATATAAATTTAATCTATAATGTATTTATTTTTCATATATTAACATCTTTGGACATTCACTTGAATTATATTTTTTTTAATATCTGTAATTGATTTTGCAATGATGTCTTCATTTATTTAAATATATATAATTGATTTTAGAATATCTAAATGACCAATTTTTAGTAGAAATATATTAAAAATATCTTATTTGGAACCAAAAATCTAGAATGAACATAATTAAAAAAAATTTAGTCGATTTAAAAACAAAGATTGCTTATGAAAATTGATGTTTACTTTTTTTATACCTTGAATAATATTTTTTAATAATCAATGATCATAATTGAATTCATGTAATTTCTAGCACCGATTTAAATCCATTTCTATCCAAGTACCAATTTTTTTACCAAATTCATATTCACCATTCTAAGTTATTTAACTCATTTAATAAAACCCATCCTTCAACTCAATCCATTTCCCAACTTTAATTCCATTACCTCCTAAATCATAAGATCCGCCACCACTAAAATATTGGTAAATTAAATTTAATATTTACATTTTAGATCCTCTATATAAAATATCCCATTAACCATTTTTTTTCCCATTATTATAATGACCGTTATAAGTTACTTATGATTTCTCCCAAAATCCATCACCTAATTCAACCCATTAACCAATCTTAATTCCATCTCCTTTTTCATCAAATAATCCTCCACCACTAAAATATTTTATAGTATCATTTATACATCTTTGATCCTTAGAAATAAATATCCCATCTACCAACTTTTTTACCAATTTTATATTCACCTTAGTAAGTTACTTATGAATAATATTAAAATCCATCACTCAAATCAATCCACTATCCAATCTTTAATTCCTCTCCTTGTGAATCGTATTATCCACCACCACTTGAATTGAATTTTAATATTTTATACATTTTTTTATTTTGAAACAAAGTATCCCATCTACCAACCTTTTTGCCATTTTAATATCCTCCACAATAAGTTACTTATGAATCATCATAAAATCCTTCACTTAAATTAATCCATTATCCAATCATCAATTCATTTCCTTATTCATCATATGATCCACCGGCACTATAAAATTGTGTATATAATTATATATATTACATTTTTTTATTTTCATAATAAGTGTCCCATTTACCAATTTTTTTGCCATTTTTATATTCACCATTGTAAGTAATCACTGATCTTTCCCAAATTCCTTCACTTTATTCAATCCATAATCCAATCTTATTTCCAGAACCTAGTTCATCATATGATCCACCACTACACAATTTATATTACTTTATTCAATTTACATCACTCTATTTTCCATCAAAATTTTCCATTTACCAACTCTTTTACCATTTAAATAATTTCCGCAATAAATTATTTATGATCTATCCCAAAATCCCTCACTTAACTCAACCCACTGTCCAACTTAAGTTTCATTTCCGTTCTTATCATATTATCCGCCACCACTAACGCGCGTGATATAAAATATAGATTTACATCTTTTCTTATTTATAATAGATATTCCATCCACCAACTTTTTTGCCATTTTAATATTCCCCACAATAGGTTACTTATGATTTATCCCAAAATCCCTCACTAAGTTCAATCCATTATCCAATCTTAACCTCAGCATCTCCTAAATTATATTATCCCCCTCCACTAATTTATTTTAACATATTTTAACTATACATTTTTTTAAATTAGATCTCATCCTCCGTCTTCCATAAAATTTCCCATTTACCCACTTTTTTATCATTTTTATATTCGCCATTATAAATTACAAATGATTTCTCCCAAAATCCTGACCAAAATTCTCTCCATATTCCATTTTTCTCTCCTTTATCATTATATTCTCCCCCAAAACTAATATAATTATTTATACTGTACATGCATTAATCTTTATAATATTATTACCAGGTTCCTCTTCTTTAACCCTCTATATATTCTCCAATTTCATATGCCTAAGCTTTGCTATTAAATAATTACTTAAATTTACCTCCAATAATTTGGAATTATTTCTTTCCAATTGCCTTATTTTTTTCCCTCATTAGAGTACTATCCTCCAACATCTTTTAAACTTTCTCCTTTCCATATAGCTTTCCATTTTCCAACCTTTTAATTATTTTTACCATAACTTCCGAACCACCTTAAGAATTAAATTTACTCTAAATTTGTTAAAACATTAGGTTTCACAGTTATATCATTAATACGAAAGCTGTTAAGATTTATATTTAAATAATTACCTTGTTATGATTGAACCATCTCTGATGTATTAGATTTCTTATTCTTTCGTAAATTTAATTAGAAATTTTGTGTTGATAAACTTTAGACCATATTAATCCCAAATATTACATTTTTATTGGTAAATAGCTTCTTTCCATATGAATTTTTCATCATTTTGTGCCCTAAAAGAAAATAATTAAGTAATGGATTTACTAAACTATTTATAAAATAACTTTCATTTGTTCATTATACTTTTGATGAAAAGCTTGCATCTCTTTACCAAACCAAATCTATACTGCTTCTAATTTTGTTAATTAAGAATTTTTTTCGATATTCCATTCATCCAAAATTTTTTCATTCATTATTTAAACTAATTTATCTAAATCAGTAAACGAAGATTCTGCAAAATTATCATTATTATTTATGAGATCGATGAATTATTTATTTTTTTTTTCAATCATATTGTATATTTATTTTGTTAATTCTGTTAAATCTGACCACATATTTTTAATTTAAATTTCTGTTTGAGATAGCATTTATTTTTATTTCATTCTCAATTATGTTAACTCAGATGTTCCATCAATCTTTAATTCAGAGAATTTTTTAATCACTTATTCTCTAAATTTATTTATAGGGACTGTTTATCTAATTTCCACTTTATGTTCATATTGGCATTCAACACAAAGTTTCCTTTAACATTTATGGGGGGCTACACAAATCAACGAAATAGGAATTTAAGGATGAAAATTGCACAACATTTTATTAAAAATAATAATAGAAATATATAATGTTTTCGCTTATTTTGGAAAAAAAATAATTTATTGTTTACAAAGAATCTAATTGCTATTTCATAAATATTGATAATACTTTATTGATAGGAAAAATATTCAAAAATATTAGATTATTAAATCATGATTAATAAAGGGAATAAAAGATTATTTTATATTTAATTAATTATAATCATATTATAAAGCTTGCTACCCATATAATTAAAAATAGAATGAAATCATAACCAATCTCTTTGATGGGATATTGAAATTTGAAACATTATCTGGAGATTTTTCAATTAAGACAAATGGCCTACATTAATATATGCATATTTGAATTGATCTATTTTAGTTCACGTTTTCAAATATTATTTTATATTTACATCAAAATCTAAATTGTTCTTAAAGATAGATTAATGTTATCAACATTTTTTAAAATGTTAAAAGTACAATTATCTATACCATATTACTTTCTATATTGACTATTTCATGAAAATTGGATATTTATTTTCTCTCTCAAATTGAATTTAAATTGCCTGTATCAAATATTTTATATTTTTTGATTCTTTTATTTCAATAAAGTCTACACTCTTATGAACACACTAATTGACGCTAAAATAGTTTTTATGAGTTCAAAGTATCATTATAACCTTGCAGATTATGCTGATTTAAATTTTAACTTTGCACTTTTCATTTCTTAATATTTGAATTTTTGTTCAGACAAATTAAATAATTTATAATGAAAGGCAGATATTCAATTTTTCTTTAGATTATCCAATGAAATAACACCTAAATCACAATCAAGCCAATAAAATAATCATGAATTTAAACTGTTTTGTAAGATTTTAGAATGCAAGGATAGTACCTTGGAAATCTAGCATCTTTAAAATTGAAATGTATAATTTGTTCCTTAACAAAAATAATTTATTAAGATGTTAGATATTAGTTTTTAGAGTACTTTTTATTATTTTATATCTAAACATATATCTGATTTATATAACTTTAAACTGGATTATGATTGAATGAAAATTAATTTCAATTGACTTTATGGTAAAATAATCAGTGAAATAGTATTGGTTAACAATTATGAATTATCACTATTTCAATAATATCTATTAATGAAAAGAAGTGAGTTTTGGAGTAAAAATTTCATGAGAAAGAATTTCAATTTAAAAATGATTTTTAAATGGAACTAAATAATTTTTATTAATATAAAATAATTATGTATTTCAAAATTCATAAATTGCTGTAAAAGGCATTTTATGAATCATTAACACCTTTAATTTCATAATATTGATTTTCTAAATTAGCTAATGACTCTCTTCCTTAAGAAAATTCAGATTCTTCTAAACCTTCAGTAACATAGCACCAAACAAAAGCTCTTTTTGTATATACTTTATCAAACTGGGCCCCTAATAATTTAAATCTACTAATAATTGAAGCATCATTTGAAAAAAATGTTCCAGTTTTTTTCATTTCTGCAAATTCAGGTATTATTTAGTAATTAGATGAATTACATTAAAAAATTCTTGGGCTTTAGTTAAAGTAATGGTCTAAATTCTAAATTGTTAAATCAAATTTGCCATAAAAATGATTAACTTCTTTTTATCTGAATAATAAGGTTGTAGAAAGATGTCTAGGATTTTGAGGACATTGATAAAGTTTTAACTCTTTTTTAGTGAGATATTTAATGAATTAGCTTTGATCTAATTCTTTTCTATTGTAATCATTTATTAAAGTCATTTTACCAAAAGACGGTATAAAATAATGCATTTAAGGATAGGGACACATATTTGAAAAAAACTTGGAATTATCACTAGAATTAAATCTTCTTAATCCAGTATATTAACTAATAATTTATGCAACCAAGTTATTTATATGTGAATAATCAACAAAATCTAAATCTAGTTGATGATCAATAACATTATACATTGACTAATTGTCAAACATTGTGATACTTTAAAAATATTCTCTTGTCATTTAAATTGAAAACATAGCATTATAAACTCCAAGTATATTATTTGACATCTCTGAAGATGGGAATATTATAAATCCATTTTTTTTTACTTTATCTCCATAATCACAATTTAATCTGCTTAATAATAGCTCAGAAAAACCAGATCCAGTTCCTCCACTTATTGAAGTTGTAATTACAAATTAATCTAATCGATCCATCATTTCTACTTATTATCTAATAAAATCTAATCCTTTGTCAACAATCTCTCTTCCTAAAGTATAAGTACCTCGAGCATAAACGTTTGATGCATCCTCTTATCCATATAAAAATGAATTCTTTTTAAATTATACTTATTTATTCCTTTGTACTTCATGTATCATTCTGTCATCTAAATCAGCAAATAATGCTAATGGATGATGATGGTCATCAATTTATTAATAAATATAATTCTTTTAAGTAGTTTCATTATGCTCCTTTTCATAAAGTTTCCATAACATATCACCAATCATTACACCAGCACCTCCAATATGAATATGAAATGCGGAAGACATTCAAAAAAACAATAATTATTTAAATAGTAAAGTAATTATCTTAAATTAAATGAAACTTAAATGCAAAATTTCTCATTAAATATTATTTTTATTATATAATACAGCTATAAATCTTGATTAAAAGAACGCTATATATTCTATATGAGATTTTTTTATTTAATAAGAAGATATAATTTCTTTTATTAATTAAATAAAATATTTTTAATGTAATATCGTTCTTTATAATAGTAAGAAATTATTGACATATTTGATTCTTTATATACTTATTTTAGAATCAAAAAATAAAAATTAAATATACATAAATTATTCATTTATTAAATTAAATTAATTTAAATATATTTTTAATAAATATTAATTATTTGATTATTAGTTTATNTAATTAGATGAATTACATTAAAAAATTCTTGGGCTTTAGTTAAAGTAATGGTCTAAATTCTAAATTGTTAAATCAAATTTGCCATAAAAATGATTAACTTCTTTTTATCTGAATAATAAGGTTGTAGAAAGATGTCTAGGATTTTGAGGACATTGATAAAGTTTTAACTCTTTTTTAGTGAGATATTTAATGAATTAGCTTTGATCTAATTCTTTTCTATTGTAATCATTTATTAAAGTCATTTTACCAAAAGACGGTATAAAATAATGCATTTAAGGATAGGGACACATATTTGAAAAAAACTTGGAATTATCACTAGAATTAAATCTTCTTAATCCAGTATATTAACTAATAATTTATGCAACCAAGTTATTTATATGTGAATAATCAACAAAATCTAAATCTAGTTGATGATCAATAACATTATACATTGACTAATTGTCAAACATTGTGATACTTTAAAAATATTCTCTTGTCATTTAAATTGAAAACATAGCATTATAAACTCCAAGTATATTATTTGACATCTCTGAAGATGGGAATATTATAAATCCATTTTTTTTTACTTTATCTCCATAATCACAATTTAATCTGCTTAATAATAGCTCAGAAAAACCAGATCCAGTTCCTCCACTTATTGAAGTTGTAATTACAAATTAATCTAATCGATCCATCATTTCTACTTATTATCTAATAAAATCTAATCCTTTGTCAACAATCTCTCTTCCTAAAGTATAAGTACCTCGAGCATAAACGTTTGATGCATCCTCTTATCCATATAAAAATGAATTCTTTTTAAATTATACTTATTTATTCCTTTGTACTTCATGTATCATTCTGTCATCTAAATCAGCAAATAATGCTAATGGATGATGATGGTCATCAATTTATTAATAAATATAATTCTTTTAAGTAGTTTCATTATGCTCCTTTTCATAAAGTTTCCATAACATATCACCAATCATTACACCAGCACCTCCAATATGAATATGAAATGCGGAAGACATTCAAAAAAACAATAATTATTTAAATAGTAAAGTAATTATCTTAAATTAAATGAAACTTAAATGCAAAATTTCTCATTAAATATTATTTTTATTATATAATACAGCTATAAATCTTGATTAAAAGAACGCTATATATTCTATATGAGATTTTTTTATTTAATAAGAAGATATAATTTCTTTTATTAATTAAATAAAATATTTTTAATGTAATATCGTTCTTTATAATAGTAAGAAATTATTGACATATTTGATTCTTTATATACTTATTTTAGAATCAAAAAATAAAAATTAAATATACATAAATTATTCATTTATTAAATTAAATTAATTTAAATATATTTTTAATAAATATTAATTATTTGATTATTAGTTTATTTTCTACTAAAATCATAGTATAGTAAAATAATTGTATAATACATAGTATAGTAATAGTATTTTATTTAAGATCTGCTAATTTATTGTTTTTTTATTTTTAAGAAAATTATGGCAAAATCAGACCTTTTATAAATGAAATTAATTCATGTATTATAATCCTAAAATTATACTCTGCAATAAACTTAAAAGCTTCTCTAAACTATAAATTTCGCTCTTATTTATGAGCTAATCTTTTAAAAAAATTATTTCAAAATTAATTTTGTACCAATTTTAATTATTTTAGAATGTTAGAGAATGATGTCAAAATTTTTTATCCTGAATAATTTGCTCACATTTATTCTTTTCATTTTTTTTACCTACACAGAATGGCATATATCCTGCAAATAATTTTTCAATAACATGATTAAATTAAAGCTTTTAAAAGTCATCCTATAAAACTAATTATTAAATTGCCATCTCATTAATAGTAGCTATTTTCATTTTAAAAAATAGAAGCAAATTAACATTTCAAAATCACAGATGGTGAATACTATAAAGCGATTTTATATCCAAACTTTTAAATCTTTCTAAAATTATCAATATTTCTTCTTCCAAATTAACTATCAAGAAATGTTTCTTCCAAATTAACTATCAAGAAATGTTAATTTATTTGATTCTGTTAGCAATTACTCACAAAATTTCTTATTTTCAAAATTAAATTAAAAATACTTTTTTATTTCGATTTACCAAAATACCTATTGGCTAGGGAGAAAAGGGTTCGTTAATCTCAATATTCAATTTTATTATGGGTTTGTATTTTTTTGATCTAAAAGCTCTATCTCTGGATGATGGCACTAAAGACTTTATAAATCTGCTAAAATTGAATGGAAAAATTTGAGAATGTTTGACCATAGACTATAGAAGATTGATTAAACCTTCATTATGTAAATATTTTAGGTTTAACTTTAATCCTGTTTATAATATTAAGAAATAGATCATCTAATGTAGATTTATTTATATTAAATTTTGAATTTTATCCTTTATCTCACATTTTTTTAAAGAGGATTGTAAAGATTATTTATAAAAAGAGATTAAATTATTTTTAGAAAGATAATCCTTCTTATTGAAAAACTTTATCTATTTTGTGGTGTTATCTTATTTTATTTCGTATTATTAATAGGAGTTATTTGATTATAAATTAAATAATAATGATCTATTTGATTATTATAGTATCGCACTTAATACCATAATAAGTAATAGAATAACTTTAATAAAAACTATATATGCCATTTTGGAGTTTAATAAGAAGTCTAATGATATAAATGAATCATAAATAAAGTTCTGTAATAATTGAACGAAATCTTGCATATTCACAAGTCTTAGGAAAATCTGAACATATTGGAACATACTTATTATTATAAAGCACTTTAACTAAAGGCCCATTATTTATGTTATTGTAAAGTTCAAACTTCAAATTTGAAAAAAATTCTACATAATATTCAATATATTAAATATAAATACGTTAGTCATACACTTATTGTATTTAATTTTCTTTTATAAATTAATATCAGCCTAACATTAAGCACTCGTTAATTTAAGTTTGATAATAAACAATCAAGTGTAGTATCATGTGCAGATGGTCCAAAATATTTAAAGTATTAACTTCCTTTAAAGCAGAGTCAAAATTTTCAATTAATCTTTAAAAATAAGGAGTTTATTAAATTTTCACTTAACTAATTGAATAACGTATCATTTGTAATAAGTTTAAAATCTTTCAAGAGATTATGCTAAGTTTGCTAAATCATCAAGTTTTTATAGAGTCTTAGCTTTCAGATTTGATGGCAATGGATTTCCATTGTATAATATAATTATTAAGATTGTATATATTACAAATAAATGTATCCTTCCAATATGATAACTCTATAATATCATTAACCGTAAATTTTCATTATAAATTTAATTATGTATTAAAGTAATCATAAATTGTGCAGTTGCATCATTCACTTCTTTGTAAAGCTGCATTTCTTTATTTTTTGCATTCTACTTTGTTAATTTTTATGAGGTAATGTATCATCACCTATTTCTTTTAAAATCTAAGCACCCTAATAATTATTGATTCATTTTCTTTCTAAAAATGATGTATGGAAGGACCATCTGGATACATTCTTTATAAATTGCAATATGCACTTGTTAAAGTTCTTAAATATAGATTAAGCTTACCTGTTTTCATTAGAACTTTCTATATAGATCTCATTTTCATTAAACTTGCTAGATAAAAATAATTAATTCTCAATTATGTATCTCTATCTTAACCATTTCCCTAATACATATTATTTTCTCATGTCTGTTGGAGTTAAGACTGTTTCATCTCTTCTAAATTAATCCACTATACAATTCCAATTAAAATGATAATAATTTCTGATTCCATGTCTCCAAACCACTTATACTGATATCAAATCATTTTGAGACGAAAAATGAAAAGACTAATTAATAAATATATATTATTCTATTTTAGAATTTGTTTGCTAAGATTAATTAGTAATAATTATGGTTACCCCCCTTTAATCAATGAATTACATTAAATAATTAAAAGTTTATTTTATTATTTCATATGATTTTAAGATTTTTTATCTTTAAAATAAATTTCTTTTAATATCCATAACAAGATGATATTATTATCGTTTTATTGCACACTAAATGTTTTTAATTTTATTTTTAATAATTTATGGTCCATAAAAGCAATTTTGTAAATTTTNATTTATGTTATTGTAAAGTTCAAACTTCAAATTTGAAAAAAATTCTACATAATAGTCAATATATTAAATATAAATACGTTAGTCGTAGTATCATGTGCAGATGGTCCAAAATATTTAAAGTATTAACTTCCTTTAAAGCAGAGTCAAAATTTTCAATTAATCTTTAAAAATAAGGAGTTTATTAAATTTTCACTTAACTAATTGAATAACGTATCATTTGTAATAAGTTTAAAATCTTTCAAGAGATTATGCTAAGTTTGCTAAATCATCAAGTTTTTATAGAGTCTTAGCTTTCAGATTTGATGGCAATGGATTTCCATTGTATAATATAATTATTAAGATTGTATATATTACAAATAAATGTATCCTTCCAATATGATAACTCTATAATATCATTAACCGTAAATTTTCATTATAAATTTAATTATGTATTAAAGTAATCATAAATTGTGCAGTTGCATCATTCACTTCTTTGTAAAGCTGCATTTCTTTATTTTTTGCATTCTACTTTGTTAATTTTTATGAGGTAATGTATCATCACCTATTTCTTTTAAAATCTAAGCACCCTAATAATTATTGATTCATTTTCTTTCTAAAAATGATGTATGGAAGGACCATCTGGATACATTCTTTATAAATTGCAATATGCACTTGTTAAAGTTCTTAAATATAGATTAAGCTTACCTGTTTTCATTAGAACTTTCTATATAGATCTCATTTTCATTAAACTTGCTAGATAAAAATAATTAATTCTCAATTATGTATCTCTATCTTAACCATTTCCCTAATACATATTATTTTCTCATGTCTGTTGGAGTTAAGACTGTTTCATCTCTTCTAAATTAATCCACTATACAATTCCAATTAAAATGATAATAATTTCTGATTCCATGTCTCCAAACCACTTATACTGATATCAAATCATTTTGAGACGAAAAATGAAAAGACTAATTAATAAATATATATTATTCTATTTTAGAATTTGTTTGCTAAGATTAATTAGTAATAATTATGGTTACCCCCCTTTAATCAATGAATTACATTAAATAATTAAAAGTTTATTTTATTATTTCATATGATTTTAAGATTTTTTATCTTTAAAATAAATTTCTTTTAATATCCATAACAAGATGATATTATTATCGTTTTATTGCACACTAAATGTTTTTAATTTTATTTTTAATAATTTATGGTCCATAAAAGCAATTTTGTAAATTTTAAACTTAAAATTCTTTTACTTTTTTAAATCGGATTGATCAATATTATATTATTTAGATAAAATAAACTTAATTAAATTTTAATGTTTTTAATTTACTATTTGGATTATTTTATTTTAATTTTTCAGAAATTATTATTTTGGAAATACCTTTTATTCATCCATTAAAATAATAAATAAATTTAATAAAAATAAATTAACCTTATTGATATTTATTGTGTTGCTATATTTTATAAAATTAAAATTTATTTCTAGGGTTATTAAGTTTTAATATATATTTTGTATCAACAATTAGATTTTAAGATCTAATCCTAGAATTACACCAATAACTCAAATATTACTATTTTTCTATAATTTTTCACTCAAAACAAAAAATTGAATTTTAGTTAATGAGAAAAATAAAGAAAATAGAATAAAATAAAGTTCTTGATAAAAAATTCTATATTTGATAAGGTTTTCTTGAACAATTCATAATACTTACATTATTATACTTTTTTTTAATTAAAATCAAATTGTTAATTATAAATAAACTCTAAAGAAATTTTTGATGTATCTAGAAATTTATATTTATTATACAAATAATAAATATTATTTAAATTTAAGATGATGAAAAATTTACAGAAAAATAAGCTTTATATAAATTGATTATTGATTGGAATGATTATTAATTGATGGAGTAACATTTATACACCCTTACATGCAAGTAATCAAAGATTTAATCATAGGGATTATGCATGTTTATAGGTGAATCAATTTGTTTAATGTTTTATGTCCTATTTAATATGAAAGCTGAATAAGATCCAAATAAATAGACTGGAGGGTTTAAAAGATTAGCAATTCCAGCATTTTTTGATGTTATTACATCATCTTTGTAGAATGTAGCTTTGAATTTTATTCCATCATCTATTTTTTAAATGATTAGAGGAGGAGTATTAATATTACAAACATCTAGCTTATAATAGTAACTGCAGCATTTTCAAAGTTCATACTCCAGAAAAAATTATCATTACAATAATTAATTGGGATTCTTTTGGCTATTTTAGGTATATTCATTGTTGGATTATCCAATTTTATATTTAGAGAATAATCAAAAAGTGATTTTAGTTGGGAAATCAAACTAATTTCGATTTTCTTAATCATTTTATCTTTATTTACTTAAGCCATTTCATATATTTTAATAATTCAACTATCATGTATTCTATGTTGTTGATATGGAAGGAATATGGGGATTATTAACTTATGGAATATTGATACCAATTCTAAATTTTCTTCCTTGTAATTTTCATGATGGATGTGTATTTAGAAATAATAAAGGCTATTTTGAAAGCACCGATCTATTCTTTTAATAATTAGGAAGTGATCTTTGGTTAACATTGTCTGTAATATTGGGTATTTTTAGCATTTCATTATATAAAATATTTGGTGTTAATGTCACTAAGCATGCTTCATCCTTAACTAGAAGTGTTGTAGATACAATTAGAATAATTTTTATTTGGGTTATTGGACTTATAGTCACTGCTATTTGGCTAATTTAATAGAATTAATTGGATTTGCTATTTTAGTCATAGGAAATCTAATTTATAAAGAAATTCTTATTATTAAAAATCTTTAATCTAAAAATTAAGTGTTACTTGAAGAAAAATGAAAATTTTGATAATTTCTAATTAATTAAGTTCATATCGGTTAATTTTATATTATTTAATACATTATTGTCTCTTTTTTAAGCTTTTACATTCTTGAGATAATTATCAAAATAAAAAATATTCATTTAGTAACAATTTATTATGTTATTGCCTATCCTCCCCTTATAATAATTATATCTAAATAATTTTATATACATTTATGTTGTCTCAATTATTATTCCTCCTTATGAACTATTTGAAATATTGTTAAATATAAATTTATTTATCATATTTCTAATTGCATCAGAATTTTATATAAAACCCAATTCAAACTTTTATGCTAAAAAGAATGAGAAAGATCGATAAAAAACATTTCTTAAAGATAAAAAAATTATGATGGTTATTCTAGGAGTATCTGATTAGATTCTAATATAAAAATAATTTAATGTTGATTTTTGAAGAGTTTTCTAAATTTTTGTGTGTCATTTTAATATAATATATTGTTTCTATCTAAGTATTATAAACCAATTCTAAAAAATTCAAAAATATATATTTATATTATAAGGTAAATAAAAATAATAAATTTGAATAAAAAACAACAGTTGGTATTTAAAAATGAAAATATGAAAAATAGAAATAGGATTTGATAAGTATATTTATAAATAATTGTTTATTTCTTTATTTGCTAAAAATATTTGAGATAAATATTCATATTGAATGAATAAATCTAAATTTATCCTAATCAGACATGCCGAATCTGAATATAACCTTGCTGCTAGGTTGGCTGTAAATTCATCAAAGGAAGTGACAAATTTTAAAGAGGAATCACTAAAAATCAAATAAGATGAGAGTCTTATTGATTGTGGATTAACATAATATGGTATTCAATAATGCTTAGAATCTGCTTAAAAAATGTCTTCATTTAATGTCGACATTGTACTTGTCTCTCCATTAAGAAGAGCAATATAGACGGCACACTATTTATTTAGAGATCATCCCAATAAGCCTAAATTTATAGTTGTTCCATTTTTAAGAGAAATGTTATCATCTTCTTGTGATATAGGAGGTAATTTGACAACAACGATGAATGAATTTCCTTAATTTGATTACAGCAGGATATTGAATACAGAGTTTTTATAATAATATCCTAATATGTGGACTATGGAATATCTTTGGAATCAAGAATAAAAATAATAAATGAAGCAATATTTATTATAATAATAATGTGATGATTTAAGTATTATCAACTTAATAATATTTAGACTCAAGAGGACCTAAACATATTTTAGATTATTTATTTTAGTACCCACCTGATTCGGTTGTTGAGACCTTTATGGACACAATGAATAGGATTAAATAAGCAAAATAAGAATTGTCATTTTATAGAAACTAAAATGTGATATGTGTGACACATTCTAGATTTTTATAAACTATTTCAGCTCAATAATTTGATGCCGAAGGTAAGCCAAAAGATGGAACCTGGATCAAAAATTGTGATTACATTGAAGTTGATATTTGACTTCATTTTAAAATTAATTTTAATATTTAACATTTTTTGATAAGACTATGCAATAAAAGAATTCAATATAAATACATGTTGAAGACACTAATGCAGAAGCTACTGCAGCAAAAATGTACTAATAGTCAATATAATAGTTCTGCAATTAAGCACAAATACTTCTAAGATGAATTTTCTGAGGAATTAGTAAAAGGCTCATCTAAAAAAGATGTCTTAATCCACAGAGGTTACTGGTGCAGATTTAATATTTTTCATAGAATAGTTTCAACCTATATCAGCAAATAATAAAAATGCAATATAATATCATTGGGATCTGGTTACGATACTCTTCCATTTATAATGTGGTAAACCTATCAGAATAATGAATTTACATATGTTGAAGTAGATTTACCTGTTGTAGTTGATAGAAAAATAAATAAGCTTAAAGAATCTAATAAATTGAAAACATTATTGGGAGAATATATTATATCATAAAATAAATTATCTGCAAAATCATTATATAAGAATTATTTATTATTTGGAGAAGATTTATGTAATACTGAGCAATTATATTAATAATTAAAATCAATCGATTTTACTATTCCAACCTTAGTTTATGCAGAATGCGTATTAACATATATCAACAGTGAGTCTACAAATAGATTATTGGATGGATTAACTAAATGGTTTCCACACCTAACATTTTTGAATTATGAAATGTTTAATCCAAATGATCAATTTGGCAAAATGATGGTGCAAAATTTTGAAGTAAATATATCTTTAATTTTAAGTACAGAGGATGTCCATTAGTTGGAATTGATGCATTCCCCTCTTTATAGGCTCATAAAGATAGATTAAATACATGGTTTAATTATGTTGAAATTTACGATATGAAAACGTTGTATCAAATCGCTACAGATTCTGAAGAAAGAAAAAGAATAGAAAAATTAGAATTAATGGACGAATGGGAAGAATGGAATATTATGTAAAGTCATTATTTAGTATCCCTTGCTAATAAAGATCAAGCTGAATTAATTGTAAACTTAAAAATATGATTGATAAATTAATATATATAAGTATATTAATCCTGTTATAAATTTAAATCCTGTTCGTTATATATATATCCACATTAAGGTTTTAGTATTTAAAAATGATAATGGGCTTTTAATTTAAGAGATTTTTAGATTTGAGCACATGATAATTTCATGATAATACTATCGAAGAATCATTTAATTTACTTTTTCCTTATTTTTTTAAAGAATTCTATTCCAAAAATAAAGTAATTCTAAATAAAAATATTGTAATTTAAAATTCACTTATATATGATTAAAATAAATTAAAATAATTAAAGTTATTATAATTAAAACAATAAAGAATATCTAATTATAATGGTAGACTTATAATAAACGCAACTATCAATACTAAAAACTAATAATAATAAGTTAATAAAATTAATACTATATGTAATTTAGAATAAAATATAAACCTATTTCTAATTAATCGATAATTTCAAATTTTAAGATGTACTTTTATAATAAACACTATGTAATCAACATCCTTTAAATTCATCCGAAAATTTGTTTAAAAATTCATCCAAATTCATCTATATATATATTAAATAATGATGGTAGGAGAACATTACAATACTCCATTCTCATGCCATACTTTTCTCTTTTGTTTAACGGTTCAATATAATGTAATTAGTAATGCAGGGCTATCAAAGATTCTACTTCATTATCATTAAGTATTCTTTTATTTTGATGTATTTCATATAATTTTTTCTATCAAATGTGTTATAAGCATTTGAAAACTATGAATTTTAATCTAATTTATCTATATATTCTTATAAATTTGTTGCAAATCTCAATTCAAGAAATATGAAAGAAGAATCATAAAAACAATTAGTCTGAATTAATTAAAATTTGGTATGTATTTAATATATTTAATAAAATTTTTTAAATTCTAAATTTCATAATATAGAAATATCATATACATCCAATAATATTTAAATGATATTTTATTAGGACTACAAGGGTATTTTTTTTCCCTTGAGCATTTTGGATTCGTCGATTAATATGTAAAAGGAAACCCATTTGAATCAAATATCTAAAGCTATTCCTTAATATAATATAATAATTGTTAGCAATACATTACCTTCAATACTTTTAAGTTGTTCAGAAAATATCTTATATTTCTTTATCTAGTTTATCTGAAAGTTAGTCCACTTTCTTTATGTATTTTTTTGAAGGTTTGTAATGAGACTTTTTGCTCATTAAATTAGAATTCCTCTAAAATATATTTAATATTATGTAAGTCCTTTTAATGAAGATGGATATTCTTTTGTAAATCTATTTTCAGTCAGTTTTTAATAAGCTAACAAATTTTTTTAGTTAACCAATCATTTTCCTTTAAAAAATGTATTATTTTTTATAGTACTCATATTAAGGTAGTACACTTTTAGAGGCCAATTGGATAATTGTATCCTTAAATCTTTATATGTAGGACTTGTGCTGCAAAAGTATTACTTACCAAAATTTAAATTTGCCTTTATTACAAGTGAGTATTAATTAAAAATTGCTTTAATGAAAGTCTTTACATGTCAATCTAAAGAAATCAAAATAGTATAATTAAACAATCCACAAAAATAAATTTATATAGAGAGCTGCATTAAATAGTTGGTTAGGAAATAGCCTTAGGTTTACATCACAAAAGCAACAAGAATGAGAATTATTAATTTATGTGGTCTATTTTTTATCCCAAAATCATTCGTATTAAAGGGTTTAATTCATAAATTTTTAGATGATTTCGTACATTTGAGCGACGCATAGAAAAAAAAAATAAAGTAAAATTAAAGATTAAATTCAAAAAATATTAACATAAATAAGTGAAGAAACCAAAGAGCAAACAGATTTATATGGAAAGCTCTAATAATTAAAATTATTTTTGAACGAAATTAATTAAATTGAAGTAGGAGGATAAGAGAATAATGACAATTTATTGTAAATCTAACATAATTTTGAAATATAAGAAGAGATTCATAGTAATGAGTGAGATTGAAATAGAATTATGATAATAAATGAAATGTATCCAAAAAAAATATTCAATATAAAATAAAAAATTATTTTAATTAATTCTATTCTAATGCTAATTTGGAATAATTTAAGATGAGTTGATATTTAAATTTAAGAAATTACCTGTTTAAATTTCTTGACAATTACATTATATAATTGCATCTCAAAAATGCAAGAGCCAACAAATAGGAATTAGAAGAATCTTATTTGGATGCTTTACCTTTTGATTTAAAGATTTGCTTTTGATTTCTTTGAATTAGTGAAGTAATTATGGTTTTAGAAATGTGAATTCAAATTAAATTAACATTTTTTGTAAGTTCATTGAATTATCAAATAATTGAATGTTAGATTTAAAACATAAAGAACAAAATATTAAAATATAATAAATATCCAAGTCATCATGAACAAATAAAAAAGAAAAATAAAAGATAATTTTAAGTTTAAATTAATAGTAAAAACTAAATAATAGTCTATTTTAAAATATAATATTAATTTTTTTATTTTATATTAAAATATTTATTGAAATAGATAATATTATTTTAATAAAAAGTTCATATTTTTTATTATTCAAAATTTCCCAAAAATTCAGAATATTTTTTTTAAAATCAAATCTTATTTAAATTTTAATCCCAATATTATAATTTATACTTTAATGAAATAATAAATTTATTCATAAAATTATTTATTTTCATAAAAAAATTAATCTAGATCAAGCAAAATTTTTAGACATAAAAATCAACACATAATTATTTTTTATTAAATATCTTCATTCATAATCATGTTCATTATACATAAATATATTATATATATTTACTTCAAAAATGTCTTATTAATTTAAGAATTCTAAATGGCAAGCTAGAAAAAAAGAGTTAAAATCAAGACGCCAATCATAATCAAGAAAATTTAATAATGCTTAAATTTAAATTATTAATTCAGCATTTAATTGTAAAAATAATTATATTTCAGATCTCTCAATTGAAGCGCCACCATCACTTAAACCAGCTAAGAAATATTGTGATATAACGGGATTTGAAGTAATTATAATTAGATGTTTTAGGCAAAATATAAAGATCCAATCACTCAATTATCATATTGCGATTCAATAGTTTTCAATTATATAAGAAATTGTCCTAAGGCAAGTGCAGAGACTTATTTAAATATTAGAGTGTTTACTTAAAAATTAATTTCTTGATAAAATTTGAGATATTCATATATTAGAAAGTATAATTTGATTTTTTGGTTTGAAAATAAACCTGATATAGTTCATCTTTTGCATTTTCCAAATGAATAAGAAGGTGTTTAAGGTTTTTCTTCAATCTTGTAAATTGGTCCAGGAATTCCTCGTTTTTGTTTTGTGAAATCATACCTTTCACCTTTAGGGAAAAGATATTGAGGTGATGAACTCTTTTTTTCTGGATTATATATTCCTGGGCCAGGCCTTGAATGAATTTCTTTTGTAATTGGGTCATAGGAACTTCCTTTGAAGACTATACCTTAAGTTTCAATTATTTTCGATTAATATTCATATTTTCCAGGTAAAGGAGCAGAAGTAGGAATAGCTAATGGCGGTCTTATGGACGTTCCAATTTTAACAGATGTTGCTGATATTTTTTTTGGCTCAAAACTGCCAGGTCCTAAATTAGAATTTTATTTAGAAATTAGAGGCTATCTTTAGGAAGCAGAAAAACTGGGGATATTTTAAATTATACTTAATTCTATTGTTTCTTTTTGGCTTGGATGGATTGTATGTTCCAGGACCTGGTTGTGGATTAAATTGAATATTAGTAGCTGCAGTAGGATAAGCTATGTTAAATGATTAAACAGTTAATGAAGGAATAGGTTTGGTAGGGATTTTCATCATACTTTACATTAATCTATCAAATAAAGGTCTTGTTTAAACTTTCGAAATGGAGTTTTGAATATGTCAATTTAAGGATTATTCATTTTTTTAATTTATATTATAAATTGAACATGAATTTTATTTTGTATTAATGTAATATCATTAGGTCAATTCATGTTAGTCTTGTAGGATATCTACTATTAGATTTGTAGCTTCATATCTGAATTAAACAACACTAGTTTTATCATCTGGATAAACTCTATTAGTTAAAATAACAACAATGAGATCTTTATCTCTATCAGCCCATACAGATGTTCCTGTATATCCAGTGTGTCCAAATGAATTTTTAGAGAATTTACTACCACATGGTGGGTATGTCTAAATTGGAACAGTATCCCAACCTAATGCTCTGCTATTTGCATAAGGTAAGCCTTCTTCAACTTTAGTCCAATATTGTAATGTTTCATATTTAAACAATGAGGTCTTTCCTAACATCATCTACATAAATTTGATAAGATCATAGACAGTTGAAAACAATCCTGCATTACCAGATACTCCTCCTAGATAATATGCAGTTGGATCATGTACTTCTCCCCATATCAATCTTTTTCTAACAACTTCATCTCTTTAAGTTGGAGGTATACGATATCTAATTTAATCATTTTCTAATACTTTAAATCAGCAGAAGGATTGAACATAGTTGATTGCATTCCTAGAGGTTTGAAAATATTCTCATCTAAATAGACATCCAAAGTAGTTCCAGTAATTCTTTCGATTACTTATTGCAATGTAACCATACTCAGATCACTATAGATATATTTTTCACCAGGTGCTTATAACAAAGTACTTTTAGTGTATAACCAGTCCAATACTTCTTCCTTTGTCCATATTCTATTTCCTAAAGGTGCATCAGGTGGCAAACCTGAATTATGTAATAATAGATGTCTTATTCTAACTGTGGGATGAGGAAATTCTGGTAAATAATATTGAACTGATTCTTCGATATTTAATTTGCCTAATGATTAATTAATCTATAACCTTATTCCCAAAGCAACATTGCAGCTGTAGTGCACCCAACAACTTTACTTACACTTGCTAAATCAAAAATTGATGTTTTCAAAAGAGCTTAGTCTTCTGGATCACCTGGATATTCAGTTCTTCCATATTTAAAAGTATATTGATAATTTCCATCTTATATACCAATAACTGCTCCTGGAAATCTTTTCTAATATATTTATAATTCCACATAATTATCAAGAGCAGTAAAATCTTACCCTAATACCAAATTTGCCATTAGCAACATCAATCCTATTGAATACATTAATTTTTAATATGTCATATTTAATGTAAATATAAAAATTAAACATAGAAGAGAATTTATTTAAAAAATATTATTCTTTCTTTCCAAAAATATATGATAAAATTAACAAAAGAAATTTATAAATATTTATATGATCAGCAAAAATAAACATATAATTTCCTCTCTTTATATTAATGTTATTACATATCTCCTAAAATCTTATTTGAAATTCAATAATTATGAAATTGAGTCGAGTGATAAATATTATCTGTAAATAAATACCTGTTGATAAATTTAAAGTTCAATTTTCTTGTTTTTCTTAAAAAAATCGATTATATAAAGAATAGGTCTTATACTTTTCAATAAAAGTTTTATTTGTTACTCATTAGAAAATTTATATGTTTAATTATTTTTAGTTATCAAATGATTTTTATAGTCATAGAATGCAATAAATAACAATGTTAAAATTCAGAATTTTAAATATAATATTAATCAAGAGGGAGTAATCTTATCTAATTAGCATATCATAACTATCACTAAAAATGTAAATACTTTTTGTTACTAAAGTTAATTTAATTTACTTTAATAGAGTAATTCAATGGATTATCCATTTTTACCTAAAAAATGAATCATATAAATTAATGGAAAATTAAATATGAAAAATATAGATCAATATATTTTTTTAGGTTTATTTCTTTCAATAAATATTAGCTCTTCTAATGCTTCTTTCCTCTATTTTTCAACAAATATATCTAAACGGCTTTTCTATGGCTATCTCAACTTTCTATAAAATTTAATTATTCATTTATACTTATCAACATCTTTATAATTTTGAATTAATGAATCGCATTCATTTATGCATTTATTAACTTCTCTTTTAATTTCATTATTAATACTGTACTTTCTAAAGTTGCTATTGATTCTATTACTAATATTATTACGTTATACAAATTTTTTGTACTACTACTGGTACTTTAACTGTTATGATGATATTGTTTAATTGGAGAATATTGGATAGGCTCAAAATTAAAATTAGAAGCAAATCTATTTCTGATAGGTTCAATTGATTGATTCACAATTTAAGATTAAGATAATGATTTTTGTTGTGGGGACTAAACAATTTATTTGTTTTTATTTTTGTATTTAGATTTACCCATTAAAGCTTTAAGTCCCAATTATTCTATAATCACACTTGCATTTTATGGGGCTAACATATATAAAATAATTTTATACATTATATAGATTCTTCTATCTATCTGTTATCTATTGATTATTATTTTGATAAATCGAGTCTATTTATTGATTAGATTTACATTTATTTATTTTATTTTTTTTTCATCTCTTCTAAAATTTTATCACATTACTTTTTCATCTTCTTTGTCCAAATTTCAGCAATGGACATACTCCCTTATGGTCTACGTTATTAAATATTGTCTCTTTTTTTTATAGTTCTATCTTCAATTGAATAATTTCTTTTGATTAAATATTTATACGGATCATCTATGCTAATTATATAATGAAAATAGTTACTTTTATTAGATTTCTTATCCAATATTGTTTATTAGCTTATTCAACTAATCTTCCTTATTCTTTTCAATTAGTTTTACTCTCCTAATATCATTACTCAATGATTAATATTTCATTTTTAATATATTATATATTTTTAACTATTTAAGTTCATTGTTTAAGAACTATATAATATTTAATTTAATAATCAATGTCTATAACACTTTATTTTAATCCTTATTCTCATAGATGTTTATCTGTTAAGACAGTCTTATTGTTAACTAAGTCTGATTTCAATGAAAAAATTATAGATGTTTTAAAGGGAGAAAATCTCAAGCAGGCTTTTACTAATATCAATCCTAATCAAACCGTCCCTGCAATTACTGAAGGATTTTTCAGTTTATTTGAAAGCCATGCTATAATGAAATACATTTGTATAAATAAACCCGATTTCAAATTATATCCTAATGTAAAAAATATTATTATTATAAGACATTATAACAAAGAGCTTTAATAGATTCGTATTTAGATTGGCATTAAAATGAATTTACTAAACTTTTAGATTATTCTAAAGAATGTTATTTGTAACCATTATTGATAGGAAACAAAGTTCCTGAAAATAGAGTTTCAAGATTAGTAGATGTAGAAGAAGTTATACAGTTTTTTATCAAAACATTCTTAAACAATGGACAATATAATTATATTTTTGATTAACCCAACTTTACTCTTGCAGATATTAGGTAATCAATTTTATAATTTTGAAGAGCAGTCTGTGATTTGACTTCATTATTTATTTGCAATTTTGATTTTGAGAAGTTTCCCATATTAGAACAATATATTTGGAGAATGTTTAAAATTACAGATTTATATCAATCACATAAGGATTATTTTAATTTAATATAGAAATAAAAATATAAAAATCAGTTCATTTAATCAATATTGACTAAATAACTTAAATAAGAACAAATTACTCTATATTTTCATCCACTTTCATCGCCATCAAGAGCTGTAAGATCATTATTATTATTGGCTTAAATCGATTTTGATGAAAAAGTTATAGACATTCTGAAATCCGAAAACAAATCTGATCAATATACTAACATTAATCCCAATCAAACAGTTCCCTCAATTAAATAAGGCACATTTACACTTTTTGAAAGTCATGCTATTTTAAAATACATTTGCGAATAATATAGGCTATTTGACTTTTATCCTTAAGAGAATTTAAGACTTAAGGCATTAATTGATAATTATCTTGATTTTCATCTGAATGAAATGAAATAAATCACAGATTATGTTCTGAATTCATAAAAGATTTAGAATGAACAAGAATTAAAAGAAAAATAACTAAATATAGATAATTTGTTATAATTTTTTGTTAAAATCTTTCTAAATGAAGGAAAATATAAATACATCTATAATCATAAAACTATTTCAATTGCAGATTTGAGGTACTAATTTATCTAATTATTTTAGTGCTGTTAATGAAATTTTATTTTTAGTTATGATAAATTATGATTTTAATAAGGTACCTCAAATCTAAAAATATATAACCAATATTTTAGATAATGAGTATGTGAAGTAGTCTAATAAAGAATATTTATCAACAATAAGCAGTAATTAACATAATAATTTTAATTAATTTAATAAGTAAATAATAACAACTTAAAAAAAGAGAGGATGTTGTTGATTCTATTATAATCATTTAATTTTTTATTTATTAATTAAATGGAATAATTTATCGTATTCTAATTATTTTATTGACAGACATCAATCCATTACTGGCTTATGTCTAATATTATCAATACTCACTGCAATTAGCATTATCTATTAAAAAAAAAAAATGTTGCCATTTTGAAGCAGAAGAATAATTTTTTGTATTTCTATTTATTTTTTTATTTATTAGATAAAATTTATTTAAAAAAATTAAATTCTAATTTCAAGACAAGTTACCAATTTCAATCATATATTATAAATATATATAGTGTAAAATTAAATTAAAATAATAGAAAACTAAATAAGAGAATAAAATTTATGATTTTATATATATTGTATTTTCAGGTTGTTTATTAAAAAATAATAATCTCTAAATTAACATTATATTTAATGATTTTGTTTCCTTATAATGAATAAGATTATTGTATCAAATACTTATAAGTGCTTTACAACATAAATCAATGTATATAGTGCAATTTATTTATAATATATTTGTTTATGTAAAATATATTAAAAGAATAATTTATTTACATGCTTAAGATTTCAAAATGTCTTGATAGATGTTAAGATCATATTTAAATTCAATTTTTTTGTAAAAATTTTGGTAAAAAATAAAAATATGAAAAAAAAGCAAAAAGCAAAAAGCAAAATAGAAATTTTAAGATTGATATTGCCATGAGAATTAATAGATTATACAAAAAAATTGGAAAAGCTAGAGATTGAAATAGAAGAAATTTAATTAAATGAATTAATAAGTAACTGGAAGAAAAAGTATTTATGATGGAAAACTAGAAAAATTTCTGTCTTAGAAAAAAATAACTCACATCAAATCAAGATTTACAGTAAAAGCCGATATGCACCGGTAGATTCCAGATAAATTTTAATAACAATAAATTACTATTAGCAAAGCCTAATCATTAAAATAGTTCAATAATGGTTTGCAGTATATGAGTTTTTTTAAGAAAGTAAAATACCAGTTTGGATATTGGGTTTCAAAGAAAGTCTTAAAGTTTAGTTAATATTAGATAACGATTACATAAATTGAATGAAACGGAAATAAAAATTTCAAATAACTAGAACCTTATATTGATATTTAGATAGGTCAAATAGAACAAAAGAAAAAAATAATACCATAAGTTGACATATTAATAATGAAGCTTTAACATTAAAAATAAAAAAAATAATAGAAGAAATAAAAAAATTTAAATTAAATAGAAAAAGTAATATTTTCAAAGAAATTTTATAAGGAGTGAGTTTAATTGTTCGAACTATCAATAATTATTAAATTTCTTAATGTGAAATAACAATTAGAAAAATTTGAAATTGAAAAATAATAAAAAGTAAAAAAATATTGAATAACATCTTAAATTTGTTATAGAATTGAATAAAATAAATAAATATTAGTCGAATTATCTAATACGTGTTAATATTTTAATTTTAAGATAAAAGAATATTATTTATTATGATTTATATATTAAATGTATTAAGATAATTAAGATGAAGATGATAAATTAAAAAATGATATTGAAAAATTTCGAAATATCCTAGATGAAGAAGTAGAAGGAAATCATCGATCTGAATATTTAATTAAATGCAAATAGATGTCAGAAAATATTAAAAAAGAAATATAAAAACGCATAAAAAAAGGTGATGAGAATTAGATTATGAAATTAATGAAATATTATTCACAATAAAATAAGAGATTACAAGAAATGGAATATAATAATGTAGATGAAGATACTAGTTTATTGCATGATAATCATTAAGTTGAAGTATAATTATTTGAAGATAATGTAACATAAAGAAAACAGAGATTATAAAATGTACATAAGAGTATGGAAACAGTCAAAAGCATCTATGAAAAAATACATGAGGTAGCTACCTAATAAGTTGATCAAATGTTCACAATTGAAGACAATTATACTTATGCAGAAAACAAAACTTAAAAAGCATCATAAGAATTAGTTAAAGCTTAATAATCCTTAAAAACCAAAATAGGTTATAGGATTGTAATAATATGCATTTTAATTTTAATTGTTGGATTAATGTTTGTTAAATGATTTTTTATTCGTGTTATATAATATTATTAAATAATATGATTAATAAATATTTTACCATATTTAAATGTTTAAACAAAATCCAATTCTTAATTTATTTTCTGATGATTGTGATATCAGTTCCTTTTTCTGTCAAAATAGATAATTGAATAAATTAAAAATGTAAGATATGGTAAAAAGGACTAACTAAGGGTATGATCAGAAGTTAAAAAGAATCATAATCGATTGTGGAAATAAATGTGGAATTAAAAATTTAAGAGAAAATAAAAATGAAATAACATTTATGAAGATTAGAAATTGTTCTATAATGTGTAAACAGAATGTTAACAATGAATTACACAATATTAAATTAAGAACAAGAAATAAGAGTGTATAACCTTAGAAAATTGATAAACAATTTGATATTGGAGCTTGGACAAAAGAGAGTTGGTCAAGTGTCTGATGAGAGAATAAAATGATAAATGTTTATAGTTAGTTGTTTTTTAATTAAATAATCCGTTTTTGAAATTTCACATTAAAAGTGTCGGAAAAAATAAGAAAAAATATTATTATTACAATGAGACTTGCTTTGTGCTTATTGGTCATTTTAGCCGTTGCCAGCGCTACAACAAAATTCAACTTGGATTACTCCAAGAAGAGATCAATGACAGCAGTTATGGCTGAAGTTGAAGCCAAATTAAAGAACAAATCACCACTCGATGCTATTTTGAACGTATTGAGAGATTTCAGAGATGCTGTTAACACAGAATAAGTTAATCATGATGAAATTTACAATATCTAAGTCACAGAATGTGAATCTGAAGATGCTTTCAGAAGAGCTGAAGTCACTGATGCCAGCAATGTCCTCAGAGATTCAACTGCTGCCTTAAATGTTGCTTAAACCTCAAAAATCAGAGCCACCAACTAATAAGAAGTTAACTAATAATAATACTTCTCAGCTTAAGAACACTTAAACAGTGTTTTGAGTGCTGCAGAAACTGAAGCTGGATATTTCAAGAGAAGAGGAAGAGATTATGAAGATGCTCTCCATGCTATTGATGAAGCATCCGATATCTTAGCCACAATCTACAGTGGATCAGGATCATTTGCTGAAATCAGCAGAGTTTCAAAGAGCATGCTCTAAACAGCCTTCAACATCAAGGAAACTGCCAAATTTGCCCCAGTCTTTTATGCCTTTTCTTAATTGGCTGCCTAAGAAGGATAACTCGATGAATCAGCTCTTGAAAGAGTTGCTTAACTTTTGGAAACCTTGAGAGGTAACATCCAAGAAGCATACAATGATTTCACTGAATCAAACGCTGTTTCAGTTGCTGCTTTCAATGACTAAAAGGATAGAATTGGATAAACCCTTGCTAGACTTGAAGCTTAAAACGAAAGACTTTAAAATAAACTTGATTCATTGAACTAATAAATCGGAACTCAATCAGCTATTGCATAAACTGCCTCAGGAAAACTCTAAAGAAACCAATAACTTTGGGATTAAGCCTAAGCCTTATGCTCAACTTTCGCCAATGAATACAATTATGCCACTTAAGCTAGAAGAAATGAAATCTAATTAGTTGCTTAATTAGAAGAGATGGTTGAAGCCAGATTCAACCAAGTTGAAGATGAAAACCACGAAAGAAACCAAAGACTTGCCAACCAAGCTTGATCTTGTTTTCATTTTCATAAAAAAAATATAAATTTAATAATTCAAATATTTATAACAGCAAAATGAGTATGTAACTCACTCAAAAACCCACTACAATATATTAAGTACGCTAATCTAGTGTTACACCACCTCAGAAATTAAATAACAATCCCAATTATATGAGCTGTTAGAAATTGAGAATGTAAGATAACAATATTGATATCAAAGGAGCATAATAGATCAACTATCACCAATAAAGGATTTAGCAGTTAATCAAAGTTAGAGGAGTTCATTCTATTAAGTAAGAGGATAATCTGGATCTACTGCTACCTTAATGCCAAATAAAACCCAAACTAATAAATTATTAGATTCTACTAGTTTTAATACAACCTTGAATTATACATAAGAAATTAATTTCGATAAAAAAGGTAACACAATACCAAAAGGAATGAAAATAAATAATTTTGAAATTTTAAAGGATTAATTAAGATTTGCTATTTGTTAGTTAGAAGATCTTAAGAAATCATTTGATAAAGTTATTTAGAGTCAATTTGATCAAGTCATTTAAGTAATAAAATCATCTACTTAATTGTCTATTTCATTAATTGATGAAAACACTCAGGTTAGACATTAATTAAATTCATTACAAAGCAATTCTGAATATGATAAGTTGAAATTAATAATGGAATAATTGCAATAAAAAATTACTGTATTAGTTAATGATAATTCAAAATTGAATCATTAAATTAATTATTAACGCGAAGAGAATAAATAACTAATATAATAAATATCAGAATCAGACAGAAGATATTAAGATTTGTTGATGTCTTCATAAAATAAATTAAATAAAGAGAACATGAATCCAAATATTAACCATAATATACATATCAAAACTTATCCAAATTCATCAAATACAAAAAATAATTATACTTAAAGAGAACTTAGTTATAAATTAGAATAATCAGAAATTAAATTATTGACACTTTAAATAAGCAATGACAATCTCAGATAATAAATACAACATACTTAGTTAGATTATTAAACATTTTAATAATTGAAGGAAACTATAGCTTCTTTGGAAATAAAATCAGAAAGCTTTTTGAATTAGAAAGATTCACTACAATAAGAGAATGACCTACTAAATCAAAAAATATAAAGTCTTGAGAAACAATTACAAGACTAATCTCAAAAGGCTGAATATATAATATATATTAACTAATTAGAAACTGATATAAAATAAATTAGATAAGAGAAAAATCAAAATTATTAGACTATTAATTCTCTTAATAACACTGTATCTTAATTAAAGGAATAAATTAGTATATTATCAATACAAAAAGATTAATCAGAAGTATATTCTTATTTAATAATTAGAATACTTATCTTTAATAGGTTTAATCATAATAAAATGAATTATCATAAACAAATTCAAGATACTAATTATTATGGCAGGAAATATCTGAAATGAGAGATAGATTAGAATAAAGACAAATTTAAGAAGATAGTCATAATATGTTATCAATTGCAGAAAAGGCATTATTTGAAACTTAAATTTAGAATTTAAATGATAAAATAAAAGACTATGAATAAATGTTATTACATTATGAATCAAAATCAAGGTAATCTATTTAAAATATTTAGATAATTAGAATCATAGATGAGCTATAATTAATTAGAAATGGACAATTATAAAAGACAATTAGAACATATTAATAATTATAATAATAACTCTTAAGAAATATAGGAGTTGCAATTGAAAATAAATCAATTAAGTATTATTTTTATTTTTTAAAATAGATTAAATTATTCAAAGAAAGGAAAATGATTATTAAGTAAAAATAGATGAATTATAGAATATTAAATAAGCATTAGATTAATAAGTAAAAAAGAACTAGAACTTAGAATTAAGAATTTTACATTTTATGGAATAAGAAGTTAAGACAAACGCCAATTTGAGAAGAAAATAATGAAAAATTAATTGTTATATTCTTATAAAATAAATCAATAATGGGACAATGTGTATGTTCTGAATAAATAACAATTCTAAGTGAAGCACCTCCACTGACATTTACAAGCAAAATTGAAACCATTAGAGATATAGTAGCTCTTCCAGATGAACCTTTGATATAAGGAGATTTAGAGAAGAATTTATCATAAACAAAAACTAGATAAATGGAAGATTCTTTGATTTTAGAAATTCATCGACCAGATATAAAGGAAGCACGATTGACATCTTAATTGTTCTAGACATCCTCATTGAAAGTCAAAGTACTATGTGTATTTTATGAAGGATTTATAAGATAGATTGGACCCATATGAAGTAGAAGAATCAGAAACTTATTTTTATGGAGTGTATGAATTAAATAATGGGAGTTTATATTAAGGAGGATGGTTAGAAGGCAAAAAATAAGGGAAAGGTAAAATACAGTTATTTAATAAAAAGGAGTTTAAATCATGAAAAATGGATCAATTTATGAAGGTTAATTTTCTAGAGGAATGGCTAATGGAAAGGGAAGAATAATATATGCTGATGGAGATTATTATATAGGAGAATGGTCTGATGATCAACATCATGGATATGGTGAGTATTATCATAGTGATGGTGCCATGTACAAAGGTGATTGGTTTGAAAATTTATAAAATGGATAGGGTTTTGAATTGTTCTCTGATTAATCTAGATATACAGGTTAATTTAAATTAGGTAAGCGTGAAGGATTTGGTGTTTTAAATTTCCTGATAGTTCTGTTTATGAAGGTTTGTTTAAAAATAATTAATTTAATGGATAAGGGTATTTTGTAACTTTATATATTATAGTACATATATTTGGTATGATGGCAGAAAATATGTAGGTGAATGGTTAAACGATTAAATGGATGGAAAGGGTAAGATGACGTGGGCTGATGGTACCATTTATGAAGGAGAATATAAGAATGATAAAAAAAATGGATTTGGAACATTAACATGGCGTAATCGTATTAGAAATTTAGTTAGCTGATTCTCGATAATATTCTGGATAATGGGAATTGGGCAAATAACATGGTATCGGAGAGTATACTAATAGTTAATAAGGAAAGAGGAAGGGATAATGGATAAATGGTAAAAGAATGTAATGGTGTGATTGATTTAATATTTAATTAAATTAGTGTTCTTTATATATCTTTATTTAACATTAACATTTCTTTTGATTATTTGTATGAAGTACCAAAATAAATTATAAAGTTAAATTATAACTCTAAGATTACTAATAAACTATTAATTAACAATAAAATATTTTTGCTGTATTTTCAATTTTCTAATTTACACAAACTATTATAATAAAATTTATCTTTAGAAAATTTAAAAGTCCTTTAATCTTATTAGATAACAAAACTGCATATTTTTTTAAACTAAAAGCTACCTAAAATATAAATTTCAATTCTTTTAAGAGTCTTTCTTAAAAAGGGTATGTTTGAATATTCAAATAATATGATATTTTTTGATGAATAAAACAATATTTTTCACAATATTAGAAATTGATTCTAATAATGTTAATCAAATGTTTTTATATTTGAAAGTTATTTAATTACAGTAAAAATAGCAAAAATAATTTATGTTTTCTTAATTTTTTCAAACAGATGTTATTCTGGATTATTTGTTTTTCTTCATTTTTTTAAAGATTTATCATTTATCCAACTGGTACAATAATTACAAAATTTTGTCAATAGTAATCACACTGAAGAGCAATCTAAATATCATTAAAAATGGAATACCTAAATTCATATAAAGATGGAATATTTGATTTGTTATTGTATATATGAAATATTAAATGGTAGTGTTAAAGTAGATTGAACTAATGAAGAAATGAAATATAAAATAAGATACATATCATGTTATTTGAATTATTCTTCTAATAAGCATTAAAATGTTTAAAATTATTCATAATTTAAAAATGCATTTAAAGATTATTGAACTATTTGACCACATAATTTAACAATAATAAAACTAAGAAGAAATAGATTAAATCTAAAATTAGATAAAAAAAATATATAAAAATTGATCAAATTCTAATATTTGAATGGAACATTAAGAGACTTATTTTGATGTGATAGAAACTAAGGAAAATAAAATCAAAATATAATTATAAATAACTATTAAAAAAGGATGATATATTATGCTTTTATTATATTCTTAGTTCTTATTATTATTTTTATTATTGCTAATATATAATTACATATATATTATGAATTAATTGTTTCAAAATTTGATTGTCTCATTTTATTGACTTGTATTATGTGTTGATGCTGTACTTCTAGTTCCTTTATAAGTAGGATCTTAATTGCAATCATATCCATAACCAGCAAATAAATCTAATTTATTATTTAATTCTTTATACTTTAAACACTATTTTTCCTTAGTAATAATTAATTTTCCTTTATCAATTCATCTTAAGATTCTTCACCATCATCAGATATTTATTATCTATACATATCCTCAACATTCTATTGTTTATAATAAAAATTACAATAGGAACATAAGGAGCTTCAATTGTCTTATTATACAATTTTTCCCATGGTACACCTTTTAACCAAGGATGGTTCTTGACTTCAGAAGGACCATTAAATCCTAATCTATTTTATGGTTTTCTTTGTAATAACTAAGAATTTAAATTAAGTTATACTTTATTTACAAAATCCATTGCTTCAATAGACCAACCATTTGGCAAATCTTCTTTTTTAATAGATGCTTATTTAGCTAGAATTTAATCTCTAATTTCCTTTCTTGACTTACCATTATATGGTCTCTTTTAAATAATAAAAATAAAAGATTACTTTTCCAATCATAAATTCATAAGCAATAACTCCTAAAGCAAAATAATCAACTGCAATTCCATGATTTTATCTACACATCACTTCAGGTGCTAAATGAAATTTATTAATAATATTTACCCATATATCCAGGAGTACCACTTGTATCTTATGAATTATCTGGTCTTATCTTTCTAGCAATACCTAGATCTGTTATTCTAGCATAACCCTTAATTAATATTTAATGATTACTCGTTTATCTAATACTATATTTTCTGGTTTAATGTCTCTATGAACAATGTTATTATTATGTAGATATTCTAATCCACTTACAATGCATGCAATAAAAAATTCTAAATAAATTATATAAATACTTGTTTGATGTTCTTTAAATCTCTTCATTTTACCAATATGGAATCTTAAATCTCCTCCTGTTAATAAATCCATTATTAAATATAGATTATCTCTATCTTAAAAAGCATAACACATATTGACTAAGAATGGATGTCTCAATGATGATAATAGTTCTTTTTCATTCATCACAGAGTTTATACTTCTTTTAGTAATTATTTTAGATTTCATCATTTCTTTCATAGCAAACATCTATCTGTTTTTCTTTAATTCTACTTTCCATACTTTTCCAAATCCTCCTTTTCCAATTACATAATTATATATGAAATGTGCTTTATTTAATCCACAAAACTCTTCTCCAAATGTTTTACTTTCATTTATTGTCTCATTAGTTTATTATTTTTTTTGATTTTGTTATTGCTTTAATAAATTAACTAGATCTATTGTTCCTTATTTACTTACATTGCTGTTATTAAGATTTTGTTTTTATTGATCCTGTGATTAATTAAGTATTTTAATTTTTTATTAATCCAAAATTGAATTCATTTCTTATCTTTCTCTTCTCCCTGTTTAAAATCCCTTTGGTATTTTTGGATCTCTTGCAATCGATCGATTTGTGCTAACATATTTATTTAACTTACTTTTCATTAATAATTGAATGAGCCGAAGTATTTCTACTCTAAGAACTATTGTTTCGACTATTACCCTTTGATTATGGAGCTAAATTACTTAATATCGGTTTTCTAAAATCAAAAATTATATTATTACTTCTCTATACTCTTAGGTAATGCTTATTTCTCCTTAGATTTTGATTTAGAGCTAGGAGCCTAAATTCCAAAACCTATAGCTTAAGTACAATTGATGATTTCCTCCTTCATAATGGAAACTGGAGTTGAATCTTTATTTTTCTTGAGATTCTATAAAACTTCAGCTATAGAAGAAGTACGAGAATTTGTTTTTGCTTCTTAGTAGGAGTACTTATTTTGAAGTAGGTCTTTGAGATTCTTAAAATGTGTCTTCTACATTTAATTTATTAATTATATATATAACGTTAAACAATTTCTTATTTTCATTATTCAAACTTAACTCTACTTTATCCCTCATGGTATGATACATTTCCTATTACAATAATAACAAATAGCTATATGTCTATAAACAATTCAAATATTTATAATTGATTATTATTCTTATTCAATACTTCTCTAAATAAATGATTAAGTTTTTACATAACAAATTAATAAAAGATGAAATTGTCAATTCGCAGATCCTTACAACTTCAAAAACGCGAATGGTAAGAACAAAGTCACAACCCTTCTATTGACAGTATCTAAAGTAAAGCATGACTTAACCTATTATGAAGATTAACCAACAGATATTCTGAATGAAAAATCCAGTCCATTCTCGCTTCCTATATTTCTTATACCTTTAATCTATGCAACATTCATCCTTATTCTTATGATTCAACTACACCATCAATAACAACCTCAAAAATATCCAATCAGTGCTTCTGCCACCTTGAAAACTCTCTAATAAAACCTAGCTTCATCCCCAATCCTCGATATTTAAAATACTATATAAATTAATAGACTCCATCGACATTATTAGAGTTGTCCATATGGATTTGAAATTACTAATATAGGGTCATGGGAAGGAGTTAATTCAGGTATAAAATTATAATTACATAGGTTGTCTTTGTTCAAATGGAGAATTAAAAGAAAGCTCTTATTGTTTTACTCATTTTAAATCCGATTGTTAAAGTGTTCCTTATTATAAAAGATAACAATTTTAATATTGGAAAGGAGAAATGTTATGTGTAGAATTTGCAAAGAAATGGAAATGGGTAGGTAATTAAGATTGTCCATCTGATTATTATAAATGTGGAGATGGAATATGCATATCCTTATCATCTCCAAAATGTCCAATAACAGATTTAATTTAAACAGAGACATAAACTGAAAAATAGATAAAAATTGGGTCAAAATATTTCAATAAGTATCGAAACGGTTCAACTCCTTTAATTAATTTTCATATTGTTCCTGGTATTCATTCTAATTCTATGTGTTTAAATTCTAATTTATAACCTAAGTTTTAGAGTGGTAAATATTATCCTTTAGCAATTGTTCCTGAAAAAGGATGTGACAAATACGGAAACACATTTAAATATTCAAAAATAATTGATTCAGATTATTAATTAAATGTATATGATGATAATGATTTCACAAACTTTTAAAGCACTCCATACTTTTTAGATTATATTGATAGTATTGACACTTACACCTTATAATTAATGAGTAGAATAACTATTAATTCAACAAATCCAGAATGTAATATTGTGGATCCAAATACTATTAAAACAATTAGATTATAAGGAGAGACTATCATAGCATATAGTCATTATGTAAGTAAAATATCTTTAATATTAACAACTTTATTATTAATAACTTCTTTATTATTTTATTTACTTAAAGATGTGACTTTCATAAGTGTAGATTTTACTAAATTTTAACATATTGAATATTAATTGACTATATCTTTTATTATATGTATGAGTAATATCGCTTTGGGTATAATTTATTACACATAAACAGATGGTTTAAAAGGTATAGATGGTTAGAACAGAGTATTTCATGAATATCAAAAATATAATTGTTTTATAGATGAAGGAATTACAATTGTATTTCTAATATCTAATATTTATAGGCTGTTAAAGAAGTAATATTATTTGCAGAGCATTCATACTTAAACACAGAGCCATGGGTGAAGGGATGTTTTTATGGAAGTATCTGTTTCATTGTGATTATTGCTATTTTATTATTTCTCCAGTATAAGAGAATCTAATAATTTTTTGTTAAACCTTGGAAAGTAGAATTAAGTTGATTATTATTTTTAATATTGATATTTAATACACTTACTTTATTCAAATTTTAATATCATACTTTAACAACGATTTGAGAGTTATCCTATTGAGAAAAATAATTATGATTTAAAAAACTTAGAGAATACTGTTATATTTTTAATGATTATAAAGTAACTTCAACAATAAGCATTTACGAATTATATATCCAGTACTTATTTTAAAGAAGGAATTAAAAAAAGAAAGAAAATATTAAACAAAAGAAAGATAAATATAAATTGACAGAAAAGATAAATATGCTTAAAATAAAGCAAAATGAACTCGTTAATGAAAGTGTATCAATTAAATAATACATTTTGATTTTAGATCTTAAACAAACTATTAAAAAAGATTTTATAATGAGGAAGAAATACAGACTGAAGAATATATTCATAATTATTGATTTTATAGGTAGATATAGTACAATAAAATGAATATGTAACAAGTAGATGAAATTTATTATGTGAGTAGTTGAATTTATATTATTTCATATTTTATATAATTATTTAAATAAATATGTAATAAATGGAAGAGGAATAATAGTAAGAATAATTAATAAATTTGGGTTCTTTGTTTGGTATTAATTGATATTATATTAATAAGTATTCTAAAGAATTAGAGAAACATAAAGAAATTATGGACTATAACATGGAGATTATTAAAGATACAGGACATATTGTTATAATAAAATAAACAAATNTTATAAGGAGAGACTATCATAGCATATAGTCATTATGTAAGTAAAATATCTTTAATATTAACAACTTTATTATTAATAACTTCTTTATTATTTTATTTACTTAAAGATGTGACTTTCATAAGTGTAGATTTTACTAAATTTTAACATATTGAATATTAATTGACTATATCTTTTATTATATGTATGAGTAATATCGCTTTGGGTATAATTTATTACACATAAACAGATGGTTTAAAAGGTATAGATGGTTAGAACAGAGTATTTCATGAATATCAAAAATATAATTGTTTTATAGATGAAGGAATTACAATTGTATTTCTAATATCTAATATTTATAGGCTGTTAAAGAAGTAATATTATTTGCAGAGCATTCATACTTAAACACAGAGCCATGGGTGAAGGGATGTTTTTATGGAAGTATCTGTTTCATTGTGATTATTGCTATTTTATTATTTCTCCAGTATAAGAGAATCTAATAATTTTTTGTTAAACCTTGGAAAGTAGAATTAAGTTGATTATTATTTTTAATATTGATATTTAATACACTTACTTTATTCAAATTTTAATATCATACTTTAACAACGATTTGAGAGTTATCCTATTGAGAAAAATAATTATGATTTAAAAAACTTAGAGAATACTGTTATATTTTTAATGATTATAAAGTAACTTCAACAATAAGCATTTACGAATTATATATCCAGTACTTATTTTAAAGAAGGAATTAAAAAAAGAAAGAAAATATTAAACAAAAGAAAGATAAATATAAATTGACAGAAAAGATAAATATGCTTAAAATAAAGCAAAATGAACTCGTTAATGAAAGTGTATCAATTAAATAATACATTTTGATTTTAGATCTTAAACAAACTATTAAAAAAGATTTTATAATGAGGAAGAAATACAGACTGAAGAATATATTCATAATTATTGATTTTATAGGTAGATATAGTACAATAAAATGAATATGTAACAAGTAGATGAAATTTATTATGTGAGTAGTTGAATTTATATTATTTCATATTTTATATAATTATTTAAATAAATATGTAATAAATGGAAGAGGAATAATAGTAAGAATAATTAATAAATTTGGGTTCTTTGTTTGGTATTAATTGATATTATATTAATAAGTATTCTAAAGAATTAGAGAAACATAAAGAAATTATGGACTATAACATGGAGATTATTAAAGATACAGGACATATTGTTATAATAAAATAAACAAATTAAGACATCAAATGTAATTTACTCATGGAAAGAGATATTAAAAGAAAGTAATTTAAGATGTGGTTAAGGTATATTATAAATATTAAAATTAGAATGATCCACGTGTTTTATAAGTATTATTATATTAAGCAGAAAAGAATTGGGCACATGCTATGACTTTAAAATAATTAATTAATAGTGGAGTCAATAAGAAAATTAATAAAAGATAAGTGAAAGTTTATTTAGTTAAGAAATTTAAAAGAGCTATTTAATATTCTAAATAATTAACTACTATTTGTGAATAAAGAACAGAAAAGAGAACATCATTAGAATCAGAAGCATATACATGGTATTTATAAGGATTGTATTATTTTGAAACTGAAAAATGGGAAAAAGCATTAGAATCATTTGCTAAATGTTATACTATTTATGAATAAATAATAAAAGTATGTGATTAATTTAGTTCTGGTGTATATTAAGAAAGATTAGAATAATTAAATCAATAAATTAGATATTGTAATGCTAAAGCAAAGAAATTGGCTACTTTATCTGCTGATGAATTAACTAAAATGTTAAAAGATCAAAGTGATCCTATTATGATTGCTAAATTTCAAGAAATGCTTGAAGAATAGAGATAAGCTAAAATGACTTAATAATAAGGTGTTTTTGAAATAGAATATTAAGATTCTAAATTACCCATAAAAAATGAAAAGGTGATTAAATTGATTCTTAAAATTCAAGAAAGTAAATTAATAGGTGATTTGGATTCATTTACTACTTTATTTTCACTTTATGATGAAGCATCAAAATATGTTAAGCTAGATAAAGATTAATCAACATCTGAATAAGAAAAGGAGATACATACTAAAGTCTTAGGTTATATCAATTATTAAAGATAATCTGCAACTCTTGATAGAAATGAAATGCATATTAAATAATATACTGAAAAATTCATTAAAGAAGATGGAGTCAATAATCTTTAAAATCTATAAACTAAAAAGGCACTTAAATTAAAATTAACTACTCCATAAGAAATTATTAAATATTGTGATAATTATTCATAAATTTTAAGATAAATAATGGATGAAGAACGTTTCAATAAAGATATTACATTATTCAAAATTTTAGATGCTAAAGAATTCTTTTGTAAAGCTCTTCGTTGTTTCTTTGTTGGATGTCTTTATTTTACTAATGAAAAGTATAGAGAAGCTTACAGTTTATTGAAATATCATGATGATTTATCAAGAATAGCTGATAGAAAATATATAGAAAATAAATTAGAACCTCATACTTTATTGAAATTACTTGTTCCATTGTCAACTTAAATTTAAAATAAGAGTAAATTAAATGGATTAAAACTTTAATAAGATTAAGTAAAAACAATTGGATAAGAAATTCAAAATATTGGATTAGAAGATAAATCTAATTAGAAGACTTTATTTGAATTATTAGATTCTCCTGAATAAATTACTTTAGATAATGTTTTATCTTATAAACCAGCTGATTTAATTTCATTAATGTAACCAATTGCACCTAAACCAATATAATTAGATATTGTAATTATATTATTTAATTATTATAGGCACATTCATACTTAATATATCCAACATTAGAAGAACCAAAGAAAGGTGGATTCTGGGGTAAATTAAATATTTTTAAAAAATAATGAGTAATTTAGTATATTTAACATATATATTTAAGTATTAATTATTAATTAATTTTTATTATCATTTTTTTTTCTATTTTTTATATTTCTCATCTAATTATTAGATTAGTTATCTTGAAAATTTAAATTTATTTAACATGACATTTATAAATTGATCATTATCTAATGTAAAAAAATCATCTAAAGATTTCAAATGTCTCAAACTATTTTCAAAATTATTTTATAATTAAATTAATTTCTATTCTTTAAAATGAATTATTGTCAAAGCACATCTAAAAAGAGTTTTTTCACCTTCTAATAAGAATATTTCAAAGACTCTATAAAAAAGATCTATTGGTAATGTAGATGCAAATAAAGTAATAAACCTATTATATATATATATATTTATATTATACCATTCAGTTGCAAAATAAAATAAATCAATATTATTCTTCTTAAATATTTTGGCAGTAGTTGGATAATATTGATTTATTAAACTATCCAAAATAAAAAATTCTCTAAGAAGATAACTTGGATTTTTATATTTTTCTGCTTAATTATATTTAGTCATTAAACGAAATAATATCCAAAAAGCCTAATGTTATATTATTCAAATGATATTATACATTTTCATCATTTGTCACCATAATTAGAGCAGCAGTTAAAAAATTTAAGCCTTAACAATAACCCATATCAGATATTGCAACAGATAAAGCTTTAAGAACATTTACAAGAGATTCTGATAAAACAGTTTAATCCTTTTAATTATATTTATTTATACTTGAAAATTTACATTATCAGGAAATGTACGTAAAACATCCAATCTTATTTGTTATTCGAATTTAAATTCTTGACTTTTGAGGAATTCATCATATTTTCCACATTTTAAATAAAGAATGGAATCTATTTTTGCTTATGGTACTCCAGCTAAATATGGCCAAGCTAAGTTTCTGAACCCATCGGGAATTCCCTTTCAATAAGTAGTTTAATACTTTCCTTGTTCTATTTTTAAGTAATTTTTTATCTGGTTTTTCTTATTTATCAAATATATCAATCATAATTCTCCATTTTTGTATTCTAGCATTAAAAGTCTTTGGATCATTTTTCTATTTTAATTCTTTTTATGATTTAAAACCATATTTATCTGTTTAATCTTAAGTATTCATAATTTAAGTTTCTTATTTAATAGGTTATTATTTCTTGAATTCAGTTTAGAATGTTGGAGATGCTTCAGGAAGAAGATCAAAAATGCATTCATTCTACTTACTTGGATTAATTGTATTATTTTTCATAATTATATAAAATGATTATATTCTTATTAGGAATAGTGAATGTCTTTGGAAACAATATTAAAAATCTAAGTGACTATGCAATAATATTGAATCAAAGTATTGAATAATTTATAATATTAGCATAGGAAATAAAGCATTATAATTTAGAAATTAATGAGGAAGCAGTGTTATTTCAATATCCATAAGGATCTATATTAAAAAGTTTAATAAGTACAGATAATAAAACAACTTTATGTGGAGTGAGTCATGATTATATATCAATAACAACAAATATATCAAAACAGATAATAAAATAAGATTCAGAAATGTATACTACTCTTTCAGATTAGATTGTTGCTGTAATCAATAAAAGAACAACTATGGGATTTATTACAGAGTAAAATAATTATATAGAATATGATTTAATATCTTTAGACATTAAAAATACAATAGCATTAAATTAATATATGTCTTAGACATAAATTTATTAATCAGGAATCTATAGTATTGAAACTAATTTAACTATTTTATTCTATACAAAAAATGTTCTAATTTTAGATGATGCAAATATTATTGTATCATCAAACATTACTTATATGGAAATTAATGAAGTTTTAAGTAGTTTAGGATTATTATATGTGGCAACTAATAAAGGTTTGGTAATTTATGAAATTAATGCAATCAACAAGACAATAATTTATAAATAGACTATTGAAGATAAATAACATATTATTGATATTGCATTAGGTGGAGAAAATGGAGAAATATTATATTTATTAAAAAATGATGGAATTCATATTTATCAAATTACAAAAGATTTTGATTTTAATAAACATTCTAAATTATCTATCATTCCTATAGACTATGGAATTGCATTTGATTAAGATAATGATTAAAGTTTAAGCATATTAATTCGTCCATAGAAACATGTTATTTTTGTTGATATTGAAATAAATCTTGATAAAGGAATTTGGATTCTAGAAAGTTAACATAAACTTAAAATTAATGCAGAAGAAGTTTACATTAATGATAAATATGCAATTTTAAAAGGAGTGGATACTCATAATATAATTAGACATTCTTTACCTAATATATTCACCGTAATAATATAATCATTAAATTTAGAGAATATTTAACAATTATCCATTTATGTTATCAAATGCAGTCTTATTAGGTTTTCATGAATTGAACATTGAAAATCAAGAAGATACAGTTCATAATTGGTATAAGAATTCAACTAAGAATATCTTATATGGAGTTGATCCTTATTAAATTGTTTTATATTAATGGTAAAATTTTGAAGGTTAAATTATTTGTTAAACAGATGATGAAACATTAATTGGTTAGGTAATTGTATTATTTATTATTAAAAGACTTTTGTTTATGATGTTTAAGCTACTTTAAGTGAATGTGATTAAAAAACTTAATTTAAAGATGATGTTGTAAGTAAAGATTTAATTGTTTGTCAATTTCAAACAAAATTATACATAAAAGTGCTTGAAGATATTCTGTCATATTAATAAAATATTTTGGTTATAATTTGTGTAGCTTTAGGAGGAGCTCTTATTTTAAGTATACTTGTATTTGCATGCTATAGAAAAAAAACTTAATCTTAATTGAATAAATTTTAAGAATAAATTAAAAATTATGAGAAATTTTAGGGAGAAATCAATAGTGAAACACATGGAATAAGATAAGCTACCCCTCATCCTAATAATAATTTTAAAATTGATGAAGATGATTAATGATAATTATATTAATTTTATAATTTTTATTGTATAAAATAATAAAACAATAAGTCTAAATATTAATAAACTCATTAATCTATATATTCATATTTTAAAGGAATCAAAGATGGTCTCCAACAATTTCTTAGAATCAGCTTTACATTAATCAGTTCCTGCACCTTTTTATTCTTATGCTTTGAAACATTATACTGATGTCTCTCTCCAATATATCATCTTAAACTCTTTGATAAATCATGTAGACATACAAAATAATGCTTCATTCTTTTCTAATTTCTTTGCTAATTGTGTTTAACACTTCAAATAGTCTTATTCTTTCTTTCCTTCAATACACTTCTTCTGTTCTTGTTGTATACTTTCATTCAATGCTTATTGCCTAGCCTAAACAACTGATTTGACTTCATGGAGAAATCCTTCAAAGTCTTTTGGTAGATTGCCGTGAAAATTTTAAGCCATAAATAAATTTATGGAATAATAATTGCAAATTCTCTTTTAACGTTTAGAAGAATTCAAATAAGATCAAAATGAATATTGGGAAGAAGTAAAATAATTGTCAGATGAAACAGATTAGAATCATTTACCTGTAATATTAGAGAATGAAGAGGATTGTAACTCTTCAGAGATACTCACAATTCTTAATTAAATTATGACATTAGTTAATCATTTAAGAGAAGGAGAAATTAAAGTATATAATATTTTAATTAGATTATTGAACGATATAAGTATGAATTAAAACAATTAGCAATTGAATTGAAAGAAACTTAATAATACAATAAAGAAATGAAATCTATAAATATATAAACTGATTATGATCAATATGAAAAGATGTATTTTTAAGAAAGACAACGTTATGCTTAATTAGAAAAGAAGTTTGAAGGTCTTAAAAAACTTGATGAATCATCTTTTAAATAAGATGTTATGATAGAATTGGCTACTTTAAAAAATAAAATACAAATTTTGACAGAAACATCAACAGAGGCTGAAACATTATTGATAAAGAAGGATTAACAAGTTAAAGAATATTAAAAATAATTACAGAAATGTTAAAAAGAATTGACATAAAAAAGAGGTGAATTATCTAGTCTTAATGATTAATTAAAAAGTAAAGATATCAATTTATAGATGTGTTAAAATATGAATAGAACATATGAAACAGAATTATAAAAGCTTAACAGAAAAAATAGTGGATCTTAAAAAAGACCTACTAAATGTTATGAAACTTTAACTCTTGAGATTCAAGAATTAACTTATAATAATTAATAACTTAAATAGTAATTATTGTAAACACAGAAGAAATTAAAAGAATTAACTATTGAATTATAAATCAAAGATTAACAATTAGTTGAAGTTCTTAATCAAATTGACGAAATTAAATTACACATGCAATAAAATAACAATAAAGAAGATGAATTAAAGGAAGCTATGGAATATTTAGAATTAAAGGATTTAGAAATTGATAGATTACATAGAGAATTAGAAAATTATAAAAGAAATTTGAAAGACAATCCATAAATAAGAGACTTATAAAATCTCTTATTAGTCATGTCAAGAAATTTATAAGAAAAAGAATAATAACTATTAAGATATTAATAATACAATTGATTAATTCATTTTTACTACCATCATATCAATCTCTTTAATAAATAATTAATTATTTATATTTTCTATTTCCTAACTTTTATTTATATCTGTTCATAATTATTTATACTAAAAAATATCAAAAAAAGCTTTATCAACTATTTTTCTATTCTATCAATATTAAACTATACATGAAAACATCAAGAATTATCATTAATTTAAGGGACAAATTAATTATAATAATATAAAAAACTTTATATTCATTTTTGATTTAGTATAATTTTATAAAATTATTTGTTTCTCTAATAAATGAATTTATCATAATAACTTTCTAATATTTCAACATATATTTCCATTTAATAAATTATTTGATATTTATATTTCATTAAAGTGAATAAACTGATTTATTATCGACAATATTTAGTTTTAAATTGTTTTTATAAATTATATAATAATAATATGCTTAATACAAATTTTAATGCTTTTTTTGTACCCCATCAACTTATTTATCCCTATGGATATCAATATTTGATTTTACCATAATCATTCCCTGTTTAAAATTAACAGCATTACTATACTTAGACTTAAATTTAAGAAAATATATCATCTATTGAACCTAATCATTCTATAGAAGTTGTATAGTACAAAACCTATTCGGAAACTGAAAGCAAACTTGACTCAACAAGCAATCATGAAGAAATTAAAGAGATACATGTTCAAACAAAGTTAAAAAAGAATAATCTCTTAAAAAAATCACAAAAGCCTAATTACTTGGTGAAATCTACCAATATCTAAAAAAATTATGCAAAAGCTATTGTATCTTTTGCATGTCGATAAAGAAATCTAATTTACTAGATTTTGGGAGAAATAAGAGCACAAGAGTTCCTGAAATTAATGAACCGATTGAGAAACAAACTAAGGAATATAGCCCACATTACTAGATATACTCATCAATAGGACTTTTTGAAGATGTTTAGGATTTTAGGGTATATTGATTTTAATAACGACTTTAGTAATAACTTTTTGAGAAAAGACTATGTATGCTATATCTATAATTCTAAAATCCAGTAGAAAAGTTGTCATGTGGCTAATAAGACTATAGTTAAGAATTCTCTACTCAAGTATTGAGGTCTCATATCATAAATTTATATTTAGAGTATTATTCAATATCTAATACAATATATATTCACAATCTACTTATTTCTCTAACATAATAAATAGATTATTGTTTATTATCAATAAACAAACAGGTAGGTAATGTTAATTCTCACTTTTTTCCTTTGATTTTACTTAATAGAAAGAATTATGTTAAAATAAATATAATCCTTTAAATTAATGCAATAATCAATATAGATAGTCATTACATCATGTAAACACTATCTACATTGATTTTAAGTCTTGGAATGTTCTTTTTTTATTAACTACATGTTATTCATCTTATTTCTTTGTAATGAATACGTATATGAATTTTTTCAAAAACTAAAGTATTATTTCATGATTTAATTGATAGAGATGCCTTGAAAGAATTGGGTTATTATTATTATTAATGTAAACATTAATCTTCAATTTCTCAGATATAATCACTAATCAATTTGATTTGTTATTTTATTGAAATAACACCTTATCATATACTTTTAACTTACATTATTTTATATCTCTCATTTAGAAAGTGTTATTAAGAATTGTGAATATAGTACATGTGTATAATATATAAATAAAAAAGTAACGTAAAATCCATTCATGAAATTTAATTCATTTTATTATAATATATTTACTATAAAATACTTGTCTTGTATTTTATTTTTAGTATCAATACAGCTTGTAAAAATCTTATACTTACAGACTTAGTTGGTTTTGATCCTGTGTACTAAAAATTGAACTCTTTCATATTTAATGATGATCAAATAAATTATTCTTTCATCAACTTCTTAAATTATTTATCAAAATTATGGAATCAAATTGTAGTTAAAAGTACAAAAACTTATTATTTAAATGAATTAATAATAGTTCTAATATTTAATATCAAATATTATATAGTAATTTAGTTTAAAATACAATAATTGTTAGTTTTACTTCTTATTCGTTTTGTTAATAAATATATTTTATTTTTAAGTAAATTTAAAACTTATGAGAAATACTAATCTAAAGCTTATTAATACTTAAGATTTATATTTATATTATTTAATCATATTTTATTATTTTATAAATATGCATTAAGTAAATATTGTTAAATTTTTTTATATAATTTAATCAATTGAAAAGAGTCACGTAACAAAGTTAATTAATTAGAATAAAAGACAAAAATGAACGTTCTAGAAATAATATACCAAAACTCACTATTTATATGAAATTCAATAAAAGGGAGTTATTAAAATGTAATTTATAACAATGAATTCTTATACTCATATATATGAATAAAAAATAAAAGTATATTATTATTAAGGATTATATATATAATATTGATGAAAGATTAATTGTAATTGATTGGACAGAATTAATATATTTAAATAGTATATAAGGATTAATTAGGCATTAAATGTAAAGAAGGAGAATGATAAGTGTTTGAAGATATTTGATATTCTAAAATAAAGAAATTATAGAAATTTAGTTTAAACAGTGTATTTATATTAAATTATGTTAAATCAAAAATGCTTTATAGTCAATCTCTTTCAAAGCATGATTCTCTCATACTCAATTTATCATTAATTGGAAAGTGCAAGTCTACTCAATTTGATACAATTAATAATTATAACTTCAATTACTTTAGCATTAATATTAGTATAACATGTATATAATAAGTTCATGTTACAAGGAACTATTATATGCATATAATTAGATATGATTTGTTTAATAATAATGAATATACACAATTTTGGTAGGATACCCTTTTCATAAATCATAATTGCTTAAATATTAATAAAAGACTTGTTTTTAGAGTTTAAGTTGTGTTTAAAATCTCATTTATTTGCATTATAAGCAATAATCTCAGTATTTTTACTAGTTTACTCATATTTAAGAATTGAATTTGATAGAGAATAACCTTAATTATTGATATCTTTAATTATATCAATATACTTCAATTCTTCATTAACAAAATAAAAACCATCTAAAATTACATCAATTTTAACTGAAATTACAAATACAAACAAATAAGAAATACTGAATTCAAAAAGAGGTGTCTCATAATTTGATTTAGATTAAAATCCAAATTCTGCAGGTATAAGGGATACATCAGCAACAACTGAGAATAATATTTATGAATCAGCTATTTAATGTTTAGAATTATTATAGGAAGGAGTTATTTTATTAGTTCCAGATTCTAATTCTTCTAATTTTCCTTATTATATTAAATATTTAAATTAAGCTACAAAAATGTTATTCAATAAAGAGAGTGAATAAGAAGTACTTTAATTTATTGATGGATTAAATACATTTTAATTAGTTAATGGAGAACCAAACGATGATTTATTATTTGTTTCACAGATTTAAAGGTAACCATCTTTATATCTTTTTAAATAAACGACTGAAATCAAAGATTAAACATATTTATAATAAAGAAATCTTAGTTTAGATATGTCAATGGGTTAAGAAAAGAGTCAAAAATATAATATAAAATATATAATAGACATGTTATTAAAATAAAAAAATTAAGAATGTATAGTTGTTTAAACACAATTAAATTTAAGATATACAGTTTTTACAAATTAATAAATATAATCATCTCAAACCTAAATTAATTCAGAAAATAATTAATTATTAGAATTAACATTAACTTTGAGTAAAAATTAAAATATTATCATAATTTGTAGAGATGTAACTCATAGATAAAAAATTAGATATTTAAAAGAATATGATAAATAAAAGTCAAAAATGCTTTCATTTGTTAGTCATGAATATCGTTCTCCTTTAAACTGTATTATTCAAATGCTAGAATGTGTACTTAAATAAACTATAATTAAGAAAAATTAAGATATAAATGAATAATTACAAATAGCCTTAGATAATTCAAATTATATTTTAAATTTATCAAATGATCTATTAGATTTAGCTTAAATTAAAAATGGTAAATTTAAAGTAGAAAAGGTACCATTTAATTTGTAAACTTTAATTGAAGAATGTTAAAGAATGTTTGAATTAAAAGCTAAATTGAGAGGAGTTTAATTATCTATTAATTACAATTCTATTCTTCCAAAAACATTATTTTCAGATAGAAATAGAATTAAGTAAATAATTGTAAATTTATTGAGTAATGCTTTTAAATTTACTTAAAGTGGTAAAATTAAAATAATACTTGAATTACTAAAATCAAATATATTAAGAATTGGAGTAAAAGATGAAGGAATAGGAATTTCAGAAGAAGATTAATAAAAATTATTTAAGGCTTTCTCAAAAGTAAATTCTGAAGAAAGCAGAAAACTCAATTAATAAGGAGTTGGGTTGGGTTTAGTTATAAGTAATTAAATAGCTTAAAATATTGGTTCTATTGGTTTGAATATAGATTCAAAAAATGAAAAAAATAATCATTATTGTTATTTTTATTTTGATTTATTTATTGATGACTTTAGATAAAAGAAAGTATCAAGTTTCAGAATACCTGAAATTTCATTATAACCTTAAGAAGTTGATGAAATAACTAGTTTTAAAAAAATACCTTCAAACATAAAAGAAGATTTATCTACTTAATAAATTTGTCTTCATTATTTAATAGTTGATGATGATTGTTTTAACATATTTGCATTTAAAGGAATGTTATAAGAATTATATAAAAATAAAAAACATTTGTTTACTAGTGAATTTGATATTGATTCAGCATTATCTGGAAATGAATCTATAACAAAAATAAAGAAAAAAAAATGTTGTAGTACTTGTTAAGGATATAAAATTGTTTTTATGGATATTGAAATGCCTGGAATGAATGGCTAATAAACTACTAAAAATATATTACAAAGTTTACCAAATTAGATTATTATTGGTTGTAGTGGTTATACAGATTAATAAGAATATTAAAAGTGTATTAGTTCTGGTATGGCAGACTTTTTAGTTAAACCAATCAAAGAATTATAATTAATTCAAATACTCAAAAAGTATTAATGATAATCTATTTAATCTATTTTTTTAATATAAATAATCATTACAATTATTCTTAAAAATCATTATTATGTTTTCATTAAATTTAATATATTAGTTAACAGAATATTTGAATTAATTATTATGGATAAATTGCCAATTGGTTATGTTAAAGGAAAAGGAAATGTATTTATCAATTTGAATTCTTAAGCCTCTTGATAAAAAAGTACCAAAAAACAAATAATATGATCATATCAAATAAACATTAAATACAGGACCAACTGTAAGAGACATTGAAGTAGTAAGTAATGCTAAAATAGCTAAAAAAAGATCTGAATTATTTAAACGTATCAAATGTTCTACTGTATTTAACTATATTAATGTATACTTTATATATAATCAAAGGAAAATACAGAATAAGAAACTATTTATAAATTAGCAGATTAATAATAATAAGAATAAGAGCAATTACAATAATTTGATACTTAAAGTCAATATAGTTAAAAAACTAGATTTACAGAAGTATCATAAGTTTCTGCAATTACTTATGCCACAGAATAATTGGGTATAACAGATTAATCAGAATTTCTTCTTTTGGATTTAAGAGATCCTGATGAATTTGAATTATATCATATTAAAGAGGCAATCAATTATCCTGCTCCAAATTTAAGATAAGATAAATTAACTTAATAAATTCATAGATTTGTACATTTATTTATATAATTAGAAAAATTAAAAAGATAAACACATTATTATATATCATTTTGATGAAAAGAATGGAATTCCTTCAGCTACACTTTTTGCTGAAAAAGGTTTTGAAAATGTTTATCTTTTGAGTGGAGGAATTGAAAAGTTTCTTTAAAATTATCCTTAATGTGTTATTGGCATTAAAGTACCCTCAATTCCAAAACCTGAAGGTAATGATATTTATGAATAATAACAGAGAATCCAAATAAAATTATAAAGAGATCTAATTATAAAGAAACAGATTCCTAAATAAATAAGTCAGAAAAGAATATTAGTGATTCAAAATCACAAATTAGTTAGAAAACTAAATTTACTAGATAATCAAGTTAATAGAAATAATAATAATCTTAATATATAGATAAATGATATAATAACATTAATTTAAGTAATTTTTTTTATAAATTATTTTCATTATTAATAGGGGAATTTAAGTTTCCATTTTAAACTAATTAATATTATTATGAATAAACAAATAAATTTAGATTTATACATATTATTGAATTTTAGAATAAATTATCATTTTAAATTATTATATAATATAAAATGGAATTACTTTAAAAACTTATTTCAATTCCTAAAAATGTTTTATTATCTCTAAAATATTTGTAATAAAAGAAATAACAAATATAAGTTATAGAACCTATAAAACTAATTGAAGATTGTAAAATTGAAACTATTGAGATTATGGAATAATAAAGATTAATCAAAAAGAAAATTGTTGTTGATAAACAAATTTAAACAGAACTTAATATTGTAAGACTATTAAAAAATCTTAATAGAAATAGATGATTAAAAGAAATAATAAGAAATAATCATATTAATTTAAGAAAAATGAAAAGTATGCTAATAAATAAGATTAAAGTCTAAGTGAAGCATCATAAAAAACAAAACCTTCTTAATATTCCTATTGCTAAAATAACTTTATAGATTCATTTGAATTAGAAGAAAAATAAAAGAAACTTGAAAATGAGGGATCATTTTATACCGCCTAAAAGAAATCTTTATAATAAACTCATCAAGAATTTCTTGATAATTATTTTATTAAATTAAAATTACAATTAGATGATAAAGAAAATCTAATTATAAAATAGAATACAGACTTTTTATTTAAGAGAAATAATTGAAATAATCAATTTTGTAATTTAATTAAAAAAAATGTACAAATAATTAAATAATATATATATATATATATAATAATTAGAAATATTTATCTATTTGATCAAAATATAACTCATATTAATAATAAAGTATTAATTTTGATCATATTATTTATTAATCTACCTAATCTGTTTAATTATTTGGATTTTCATTTAGTACTAATTTAGCAGATACTACATCTTAATGTTTAAGACCCAAAGACTTAATTTATAAATTATATAATTACTTCATATAAAGCATTAGCAATTTTTTCATTATATTCATTTAATTATTATTTATTTGGTGCAATTGATATCAATTTTTTAGCTGTTTTTAATTTAGCATCAACTCCTGCATTATATACATAAGATGATAATCTATTTTAAGGTAAATATGAATATATCATTCTTGTATGATCAAATGGAGTTTAAAAATGACCTTCTCTATGTCCATCTAATATTCTTACTATAATTGACATATTATCTAAATATTTAAGTGCATTCTTTTTTTATTTTGTTAATTCTTCAATTTATTCCCATACTTCCCCTCTTTAAAATTCTTCTATCATTTTATAAGTAATTTCTCCTGCAAGTACTGGTAATTAATATATTCCACTTTTAACAAATCCATTTGCTGTGAATATAGGCATTACAGTCCATCCAACCTTTTCCACAATAGATTTTGTACCTCTCTATGAAAATTTAACTCTTCTTATATCAAATACTAAATGTGTATTTTTATCATATGGGATATCTTTAAATTTAAAATATCCTTCATTAAATTATGGTGATTATAATGCTGATTCCCAATTATATGAAGTACATGTTATAATTTCATTTGCTAAATTTGCATCTCTTTATTATAATTATTATGATTATTATTCATACAATTTTCCAGGAGGATTAATTGAATAAATAGCTACATATGGATGATCAGTATCAGGTACATTATGAAAACCATCCAAAGATACTTTAAATCCAACTTATCCTCTATATTTAGCAAAAAAAGTCAATTCAATAATATCTGTATATGCATCTCTTACCAATGCACTATCTAACCAGGATAAAAATTAAGCACCTGTCATATTTTATTAGATATTTTCATAAGACATTAATCTTCTCATTAAATCAATTAATTTAGGATCCTCTCTTTAAACTCTAATATTATATAAAAGTTTTTCAGTTTCTCTGATTGGACAAAATTAAGTATTATAAAGACCAGTACCATATGGAGGCATTCTTTACCATACTTTTTTTGCTTCCCAATCTTTTTAACTAAAATCATTAATAGATAAAGGTTTAAATCCATCATCTGACATAGGAGCTAAGAAAATACGTACAAGTAGTGTAGAGCATGGCAATCTATCAAGTTTTTAGACTCTATTCATATTAAAAGGTTTAATCATTGCAGGATGTTAACAATGTATAGGTATTTAATATAAACCATTCATTAATACTACATCTCTTTCTAATGGATTAGTTGGTTACATTTTAGTAGCTTTAGATAAAAATAAATTAATAGCACAATATCCAACAATTCTAACTTCTTTTTTAATATTATCTTTAGTTAAGATTGTCATGAATGCTATAGTAGTTGGATCAAAATGAGGACTTCTTAATTCATTTTTATAATTAAATGTAGGTGAATAAGTAGTTGCTCCAATATCAGGTATAACTGATTTAGGAGGATATAATTTCTCTAAATTAGTATTCATAAACATTAAAATGATTTTACAAACAGTAACATTATCTGGTAAAAATCTAGCTTAATCTATATAAAAATCTATTCCAAATCCTTTATCAAATGGTCTATCTTAATATTATTATTTAATATTTTCAATAAATGGTCTATCACTTAATGGTAAATTCTACCAATCATAAGCAACTTATTTTTCTTTTTTTTCTTTCTTTGGTTTTATTTTAGGTTTTCCATGTCCTCTTTATTTTCTTTTTAATTATCTTAATTATTTAAATTTTTCAATTTATTCATTAAGATTACTCATATTATAATCAAATAAATTGATACTAAAATCAATTTAAGAATTTGTTATTCTACATTCAAAAGGATCAAATGGAGGTTTCTTAATAGGTGGTTCATAAATAAATTCAGAAAATCTTCCTATTTTAAGAATATTATTTTCAAACATTTTAAATGCATACCATCTTTTACCAACAGGTTTAACATCTGTTACTGATTTTTCTGAAACTACAGATTAATTATCTTTTTTATCATCTTCTTATTCTACTTATTCTGGAGGATAATCAAATACTTAAAATATTAAATATAAATCATCCCATGCTCTATTATTATGAGCATATGTAACAATATCAACAAAAAATTAATATTCTTCTTCAATAAATACAAATGGACCACCAAAATAATCTGATTTTAATTATTATTCATTCATTTCATAAGGATCTGTTTCAAATGAACATGGTATATCTTTTTCATCTTTCAATACTCCTCTTTTTACATCTGTTAAAAAACATCTAACTTTTGATTTAGTTTTCACAAAATAATTAAGTAATTCATGTATATTTATATATAATCCTCTTCTATTTTCACCTAATTCCATTAATTACCATTCAGGTTCCTTTACTTCTACTACTTCAACTTCTTCTGGTTCAATTTCTCTTTTTTAATTAAATAATTCATCAAATGCTAAAGGATTATATCCTCTTTTTCTAATTGATTATGGAACATGATCATAATCATGTTTAATTATTGTTCTACTATGAATACCAGTAATATAATATTCTTAAGTCATTGTACTAGGATTTAATGGTTCCATTTTAGAATATTCATTATCAAAAGGGAATGATATTCTACAAAATAAAAGTGTATTTGAAACACTTTTTAATGGTTTATCAGATGAAACTAATTAACTTGGATTTGTTCCAGTTGGATAAAATGGTAATTTAAATCTACCTCTTATAAGATTCATATTCATATCAAATACTTCTAAAACTGTCCATCCATATATATCTAATCTTTTTCTACCTCCTTCTTGATAATAACATTATAATTCAATTACTACAATTATATCCTTATTTGGTACAACATCATAAACATATTAATGTTCATTAAACATACAATAATTAACTCTATATCCATCACTAACACACATATGATCTTCAACAATTTATGGTTTATTTAATGTTTATCCTCTTAAAAACATTCCCCATGTTAATCTACATCTATCATATTTTTTTGGTACATTTAAGCACCAATCCCAATGAATTACTAAACCTTCAGTTGGATTATATTTCTTTTCTCCTCTCCATGATTCCATTTAATGTATAAGTCTATCTCTTATATTCTATTTTCTTTCTTAATCTGAATCTTTTACTGTTTATTCATAATTCTCTCTAATTTTATAATATTTTTATTCTTAAACAGTTCTCTCTAATTCTAATCTCATTTATGTTATTTTATCAACTTTACTTTACATAATTTAATAATCTAATCCATATGGTAATCTTTCTAATGCTCTTTTTGCATCTGTTTCTTAAGCCAATAAATTTATTAATTTCTTTTATTCTGGTGTCATTGAACTATAATCTTCACTTTTTTCTGCAAATATACTCTCCAAACTACCATAACCATTTGCTTCTGCATATCTTTTTAGTGCAGGATCCATTCCAACCATATGCATTTTAATCTCTTATGATAAACGAGTTGCTGTTTATAAATTCTTTTCAATCATATCTTAATCATATTTTATTTATTAAGGATCATATTCAATAACTTTTTAATCATCAGGGAATTACCAATGTTATACAATTTCATTAGCACCTGCACCACTTTAATTTGAATTATCAGATAATATCTATTATGCTGCATATTTTGAAGCATCATTAGATCTATATCCTGTTTAATTCATTAAATCACTGAAAACACTACTCATTATTCTCATTCTATCTTATTCTATTGATTCTTTTATTTTATTTAATTAAATCACTCTATCTAAATTATCTTTCTTGTATAATCCACTTTTACTATTTAATATTTCATTACATTATGCTATAAAATTATTATACCTTTTATAATATTTATAATTAATACCTTTCAAATAATATATCTCTATCTGAACCCAATTATTTCAATTCTTGCACTCTTTAAGAATCCTTAGCTTTCTTTATTTCTCTATCTATTGTATCTCTATCTTTAAGATATTCTCTTTCTTTCTATGTTCTATCTTTTAATTCTTTTAATATCATTTCTCTTTCTTAATCTTACCCAAAAAGTGCTACTCTTACAGATGCATTCATTGATTCTTATAACTGACTTAACTAATCTTTATCATATCTATTAAAGATCCTATAATTAAATACGTCAATGAATTATTCATCATTTAACTCATATTTATATTGCTATTATTCTCTCTTTCAAGTATGCGACTTCTTAATATTTTATATTCTTGCTCATTCAATTCCAATTATTCTGTTGTATTATTTAAAAGCATTGTAGATGATTAATTTGTTTCTTAATGCTACCCTAAAATTACTTTTACTTTTACTTTTCCCTAAATTCATTGTTGTTGACTATTCATTAAAATTACCATTGAAACTAGTTCCATTGCAAAACTAATTTGAATTATAAACTAAATTTACATTCTATTTATGATTCTAATAACTAGTAATATCTTCAAATCTCATCTAACATATACTAAAATAATATAAATCTTAATTATTACCCACAATCATACATTCTTCTATTCATTATTTCTAATTAATATGATTATAAAATATATATTATAATTAAATAAATCAATTATAACAAAATAAGTTATAAAAAACTAATCCTTATATTTTTATTCAATGAATATAAATTACTATTAAGTTATTTCCAATTAAACTTCAATTTAAATAAATCTTTAAATTAGGAATTTAAGAATAAAAAGTCTATTAATAACTCTTTAAATTTTTGAAGATCAAACAAAGTCTAAAATATCAATTTAAGGTGCAAAATTCATGATAATTAATATACATATATATCCAGTTAATCACATAAAATCTATAATATTATTAAAGATAAAAAAAAATAGAGTCTCAATTTTTTATTGTTTAGAATAATTACTACAACTAAAAATTGAATTAAATGATCTTTTTTATTTTGAATAACTTTTTATACCTATTAATTTTAATTGATCATATTAAAAATTACTAGAATTTATATGATTATGACTGATTTATATCAGCATCCGAAAATAGCTCAGTTGGTAGAGCGAGGGACTGTAGTGTTAAATCAGTTATCCCCAGGTCGGTGGTTCAAATCCGCCTTTTCGGAGTTTTTTATTTTTATTTTTATAAATAATCATTAATATGATAGTAATATATATAGATGTAATAATTTTATACAAATTAACTCATTAGACTTTAAAAAACAATTAAGTTTATGGAAATAGATTAAATTAAATAAGATGTTTTTTAAGATATTATAATTATGTATATTTAATTACTTTTATCATAATTTATTTTATTTAATCTTTTTTTATTAAATGACATTAATTTGTTCTAATATTTATCTTATATTAAAAGTATTAAACCTATTTATATGTAAAATTTAGATTTAACATTCTAAATAAATTTTAATCTATATATATGATTGATTTATTGTAATACTAATTATAGGTATAGTAATTAATGAAGATATCATTTATTCTTTATTATAAGAGAGTTTCTTATATTAAATATACTTATATATGAATTAGTTTTATAATTATAAGGCTTTTCTTTCATAATTATTTATTTAATATATTTGATGATATAATTTAATAATATTATTTAATATCTTTATTATATTAATATTACCAATAATTACTTGATTTTGTGTTTAAAAGTCTTAAATCATTTGAAATTATGCAGTATTAATCATCTGAAATGATATTTGTTGATTTGGGAATATAAGAACAAAAATAATAAGTAAAATTGATAAGTCACAAATCTTCTTTCTTTTTACATACTTTGAATAAGCAATATGTTAGAGGTAATAGACAAATGGAGGCAATCAAATATAGGGCTGTAGAGTCTTCTTCAAAATGGATTTGGATGAATGCTCTTAAAATTTGGTATATTATACGAACCCTATTGAGTATAGAATAACTGAAAGTAATGCTAACAATATAGCTGTCCATTTAAGTTTAGGATGTAATAGTTATTTTTAATGAACGTCCAATTATTTTTCACGATCTTTTTGTTTCTCTTCTTCAGTTGGAATGTAGGTAAATGATTTGCTGATTTATTGCTTCTCCATATATTTATATATATTATTATTAAATAATAATTTTAAATACAGATTAACAATATACATTAAAAAAGAAGCAATTTAGCAAAGCATAAAAAATGCAAATATAAGATATTTATATTGATATTTTGAAAAACAATTCAAGCATAATAATTTAAACTACTTTTCTTTTTAGCTTGTACAACAGCAATGCCTTCCACAAAATCTTCATGAATTAAGAATGTTCCACCTCTATTCAATGCTATCATACCAGCTTCAACACTATTATATAATATATTAAATTTATACCAGACAGCCTTCAATTAAGCACCATTAAATTCATCAGTACTTCTAGCAATTTCTATATAATTAACAGTTTCTTTAGCAACAGACATCTTTCTAGAATGAATCTTTAAAATTTATGCTCTAGCTTCTTCATTTGGCAATGGAAATTCAATCTTTCTATCCAATCTACCTGATCTTAATAAGGCTGGATCTAAAATATCAGGTCTATTAGTAGCAGCAATTACCTATTAAGATTATAATTAAATATTACTTTAATTCTATCATCAGGACTAAAACCATCAAGTTGATTCAATAATTCAAGCATAGTTCTTTAAACTTCTCTATCACCATTCTTATCACTATCATATCTTTTAGTTCCTATAGCATCTAATTCATCAATAAAAATAATGGCAGGTGCTTTTTCTTAAGCCAATTAAAATGCATCTCTAACCATTTTAGCTCCATCTCCAATAAACATTTATACTAATTAAGGTCCAGCCAATTTTAAGAATGTAGCCTTTGTTTAAGCAGCACATGCTCTAGCCATCATAGTTTTACCTGTTCCTGGTGGTCCAAACATAAGTACTCCTTTTGGTGGTCTATTTGATTTGATATATCTAATATAAATACCTAATTCCTATATTCTCAAATTTCTCCTTATGTACAATAGGTAAAACAATAGCTTCTCTTAATTCTTCAATTTATTTATCTAATCCTCCAATATCTGTATAATCTTCTTATGGTTTTTCATCTACTTCCATAGTCTTAACTATAATTTTAAATGTATTGAATTACCTCTTGCATCATATTCAGTTGGTAATTTTTCATATAACATATAACCATCTTTATTGACACCTATCAATTCTGCGGGTTTTAATTATGAAGCATTCAATAAGCCAGTTACTGGTAAAAAGATTGTTTATCTAGTTGTTGTCTTGATTACTACACCTTTTCCAGAGATTGTAGCATAACCATCAGTCACAGATTGATCTTGTTAATCTTTATCTTCTGCCTCTATGTCCAAGATTTCTACAATATTTGATACCAAATATGGAAGGGTTGTCATGATACCACTTGAAATAATAACAATTTAATACACTCTTTTCTTTGTACTTTCTAATTAATCTTCATATTGTTTTTTTTGATTCACTTCTCTTGAACAATGATTTCTTAATTCATGTGCTCTTTTTTATAGTTTATTAATTTCCTCTTATAATTATGCATTTGATAATTATGCTGCTTAAGCTTAATAATCAGCCTCTGTTTTTGGTGTAGGTTTCTCTGTTTACATTTTAATTTAAATAATTAGAATACTGATGTATTTTAGAATTTGCAAAAGAATCCATTTTTAATATATAATAAATATAAACATCATTAATGTTTCTACTTTATCTCATATTTTTCATAATATTATTCAATTATCTATTTTATTAACTTAAATATAATTACTTTAAAATATTATTTGTTTTCATTATTCAATATTTTTTATTTTGATTACATTTATATTTCTTCTCTCTTTGCTTTCTCTACTAAATCCATATTAGGATGAATATGAATATAATCATGAATATTTATTTGAGTATCTTTTGGTTATTCTAAAAATTATGTCAATCTAAATGAATTAATTCTCCTTAAACTCTATTTAAAGTTCAAATAATTTTCAAAAGAAATATTTTTTGGAATCTTAATATCTTAGAGTTAACGATCTATAATACTACTTTATTTTTTAGATATATAAGATAATTATTATTATTATTATTATTATTATTGAATTTCTTCTTGTAATGGAAATTATAAATTTAAAAATGAAACCTTTTTATTTTACTTACTTAACATAGAATGTTTTGGAGATTATAACATTTTAATTGGACTATGAATATCCTCTTTTGAATTATCATATTAATTTAATAAATTTTTTGGATTTATTTCTGATAATTTTAAGTTATTTGAATCTTATTAATCTTTATTTTTTTCACCAAAACTGATTCTTGGAAGAGTAGATATAGATTCAACATCAATTATACTATTTATTTCTTCTAATTCCATATCTTTTTTCTCTTTAAATGGAAATTTTAAATCTGAATTACTTTTTAAAGATCTTAAATTATTAATATGTTCCTTTTCAATTTTTAAGAAATTATTAATCAATCTTCTACTCATTTCTAAAAATCCAAAACATAATACAAACATTTCATTCTTAATTCCTATTATCATATACATATCAGGTGATATTGTTAATACCCATGCAATTCTTAAAAAGAAATTCAATACACCCAAAGTATAATAAATGTAAGGACTATTATAACCTAAATCATTTCTTAAAAATTTATGTTTAGTTCCTTTCTCAAAAAACATAAAATCTTTTTTTAAATCCCAATAATATTCAAAGCAAGAACAAAAACATGCCACTGCTATCCAGTAATATTTCCAACTTATATCTAATCTAGTCAAATATGCTAATATTCCCACTGACATCGCAATAGTAGTTTTAATAAAATTATACATTTCATCTGTAAAAAAGAATTTCCCCTTGTCTCTAGCTCTAGTTAAGTATTGAATACATTTTAAGAAATAAGGTATTATACTAGCTTAAGCTGCTGTAAACCTTCTTTAAAAATTACATTCTCCATTATGTTCATTACCCAAAAATATCTATTTCATAATAGATATTTACAAAATGATGATAATAACAGATAGTATAATCAAAATCTCTCATTGATGTAATCATAGATGTAAATTAGTCTGTAAAGAATGTATATCTAGATTCATACTTTATAAAATGACCCCATAATGCACCATAAAACATCTTATACATCCATCTCTTACCTTAAGGATTAAAGTATTTAGTTGTTGGATAGAATACGTAGATAATTGATATAACCCAACATATTATTGGTAGATATCTTATATCAAATAATTAGACAGCTCTTGATAAATCACCTAAAGAGTCTTCTACTGCTATACAATACCATAAGAAAGTAATTAAAAATATAGCAGTAAATATACTAACTCTTTATAATAATTCTTAAACTGTAGAGAAATGATGATTGAAACCTAAATAGATTTTATAATTGATATTAAAATAATTCCAACCTGCTAGATCTAAAGTTATAAACCAATAATAAATTATAAATAATGCCATGCCTCTAAAACATGGAAATACTTTATTGAAAACCTTATCTGAATTAGGATCTAAAAGACCATCAAATCGCATTCCCAATATAATTAGAATAATCATAATAGCTGCTCCTGCAAAGAATCCAAAATAAAAGACTGTTTTCAAATTTATTAATCCTTTTTCACTGTATTTTCTAATAAGTTCTCTACATTCACTAGGACTAATTTAGTATAAAAAGAAAGCACATACTCATCAGCATAAAAATGATTAATCATAAGAGATTCTGTATTTTATTTCAAAATATTAATTTTAGTTTCATATTTCTTAAGTCTCTTTTATAATTGTTAAACATTGCCAAAATATTGAATTTCAATTTCCTTATTTCTAATCCCTTTAAGTTCTTACTTTTTATATTTCTTAAGAATCTTATGAATTCCTTCTGAATTCAAAATAATATATGATTACAGTTATTAACACTCATTATAAAATTTAAAACAAGTTTCTAAAAGTTCTTCTTTATATTTCAAATATACTGTTATTTCAATGGCATCTTCTCTTTATTATTCTTTTATATTCTAACCCATATTCCATGTTACTATTATCTATTCTTTATACGTATAATATGCCATTTACTCCATTATTTTGATTTATTTGTCTAATTTCTCAAAACATATTAGTAATTCTCTATACTTCCACTCTGTAAAACTATAAATTTATTCTGTTTCATTGTCAAAAACAATCATAAAATTGTTACGATCTTACTCCAACTTTTCAAATAGTTATTTATTTGCAACTACATCATATTTAAATTTTTTATAGACATCTTTGGGTTTAAGTTTTTTTACTTTTCTCAACAACTACTTCAACTTTGTGACAACAGCTAAATGGGTCTTTAGATATTTGAAGTTGATATATAATTTAATCCATTCAGGAATTAGATTTTTCAGTAAGTATTAGGTATATTTCATTTTATATTAATATGCTTACATTTGAATAATGGGTCACTAAAATACTTGGATCATTTTCTATATTATTATCAATTATTGATAATATATTAAGTGATCTATTAATTTAAAGACTTAATTGAATTATGAAGTCTCCAAAAACAGTTGAAATATTATAGTAAACTATGATGCTTATACTTATAATTCATCTCTATCTTTAAAGTTATGAATTTCTGTAAAAAACAAAGCTATACAAATCTAAGATAATCATGGCTATCAATAGAGTTTAGTGTAATCAATTTATAAAACTTTGGAGATCAAAAATAAGAACACCTAAAAATAAATAAACTAAAATAAATTAATTTAAATAATTGCAATATTTATTAGGTTGCTAAAGCTAGTGATTGATCTTAATATTTTTTTATTATGTTTCAATATATATCTGAATATTTAAAGAATATAATTTACTAAAAATTCATTTAAATTATTTTATAATTGATTTAAAATACAATGATAATTGAAGTTATAATCAAAATTATATACAAATATTAAGATTTTAATCAGAAAATACTGATTAAATTAGTTGTAACTTAGTTCATTTTCTTTTTATTGGAATCTTTCCAATTTTCTTTAGATAAGAAATCTTTTAATTGTTATTCATTGTAAGTACCAAAAATCATTTCATCTGACTTGATTTGAGTATTTTAAATAATTATCATTGAAGTATCATTCTTGCCTAATTGATATTAAGAGAAATTAATTTTTTATTTTTTCTTTTCAATTTTAGGAATATTAGAAAATTTCTATATAAAAAAATACTGAATTAAGGAAATTAAACATCTAATTAAAAATTCTATGCTTGGCTTATTACATTTTAATATATCCAAGCTTTCTGTCATCTTAATCAAACTTGGAATCAGATTATTAATGATAACACATTCAGATAATATTAGTTCTTTTTCTTATTCTGTTAATACTTAATAATCTTAACAGATATAATTAACTCTTTGACTAACAAATTTACTAAATTGTTTTCTGTATTCAAAAAATTATTCTTAATACATTAAGACTTATAATTCATTTAATAAATTAGTGCTAGATGTCATTATTACTAAATTAGACATAGCAAAAGTGAAAATATTTGATACAAATATAATTGCTTAATCTTTTTCTAATTATGACATACTTTCAGGATTGTCCTAAAATATTAAATATAAATATTACAATAAAATTAAGTTTGCACTTATCTAATCTTTTTTATTGAATTATGGAAATCATTTTTGAGAATACCATTTATGTCCATTATTTAATTTTGATTGCAGTAATACCTTCATTATATTTCAATGATTTCTAATTTCTTTTTAAAATCTCTTATTTTAATTACCAAGATGTTCTCTTTTAACTTGAATATTTATAAATAATAATACTTGCAAAGATTCTTCATTCTTAATAATGCTTTAATCATTTAAAAACATCTTCTAATCCTTTGAAATTTAAATTAAATCAAAGTTGGAATTTTTGATATCGTTTCTTTTGTAAAACTAGTAGTTTTATTTGGTTTTGGAGTATTATCAACACTAATATAATGTGAATGATCACTAAAATTCTCAAGTCCACCATCAGAATCATCACATTAAAATGTTTTTCTTATTGTTCTTGGATTGTACAGACTTATTCTTGGACAGTTCATATTATCATAATTGTTATTAAGTTCTATACTCTATCCTCTAGTAGCAACAGAATTATTATTAGATTAACGACTTGTTATTCTTTATCTTGATTACTAATCTGTTGAAATTGAGCTCACTCTATTTTTCTTCTGATATTCTTAATAATTAGGATCATCTGAAACTGAATAACCCATCTTCATAAGAAAACTTTAGTGATCTCCTTTATCATCTATAATATATATTAATATTTTTACTTTCATGAGTGTGTCTTTTAGAATAATCATAATTAGAAGATTGGTCACCATTCAAAATGGTCTGTCCGGTTAATTTGAATTTTTTTCTTTATGTTCCTAGACGAGAGTTCTATCTTTCATTTTTTGTGAGTATTTCAATTGATGAAAACATAATCAACTTAGTGTTAATCTAATCTAATTTTTATATGAAAATTTATCAATCCAATTATTTATTTATTTATATATAATTGGTTTATGATGTCATGAAACATCATCATATTTTCATTATCACATTATGTATTTATATATAAGAATAAAAACAACTAAAAAGTTCTCTTAATTTGAAGATTAGGATTATCACAAAAATATCAACAAAAATGATATTGTAATTTTTATTATTACAATAGAGAGATTCAGTTATAATTTATCTTTATAATAATATTTGAATATTAAACCACAAAATCTTCAATTTAATATCTAATTATAATAATAAAATCATTTAATTAAGAAAAGAAAAAAATTTATTAATTTAACTAATTTATTATAATTAATATTCATATATTTAATCTTAATTGCAATTCTAAGCATCTTTAATAGTATTTTAAAAATTATTAAGTATAAATATAATGATTTTAATATATACTTATATTAAATATAATAAGTATCTAAGATCTGATAAAAAATTAATTGTAATTCTTTTAAATTTGATTGTAATTAATATTGATTATTAATATAACATAATAATTACAATATTTATCAATTTTAATACGCAATATTAATTTTAATTGATATTAAAGAATATAAATATAATATTATTAATCCAACATTTGTTATATATACTCAACTAATCAAAGTTTTGGTTGATCTGATTTAGCTTTGACAACAACTTTACCATTATTTTAACCTAATAAAAGTTTAGCCAATCCATTTGGAGCTTATTCTAAACCATTTTAAACATCATATCTTATCTAAAAATATAATGATATGTTTTACTTTTAATTATCCTTATTTGATCATTTAAGTTATTGTTGCTTATCCTGGCTTAAATAATTCAGGATGATCAAAATAAAGGAAACCTTGCATGACTGCTCTTTTTATAATTAATCTAGGGTAATTTTTAACTTTATATGGTTCTATATAGATAATGATAATAAATAATACCTCCAGTTTAATTGTATGTGGCAATGGCTCCACAAAGTATAATTCTTGTATGATCTGTAATATGCATCAATATTTCATCTAACATTTCTCCACCTACATTATCAAAATACACATGAATTCCATTGGGTGTTAATTCTCTTAATCTTTTACTGAGATTTTCATTTTTATAATCAATACAATCATGTGCACCCAATTATTTCTTTACATAATCACATTTTTCTGGACCACCAGCAATTCCAATTACTTTACACTTATAATAGGTTTTAGCCAATTAGACTGCAATTTCTCCAACAGCTCCAGCAGCAGCAGATATAACAACGGTCTCTCCTTCTTTTGGTTTTCCAATAGCTTCAAATCCAATATAAGCTGTCAATCCACTAATTCCTAAAGGACCTAAGAATGAATATCCAGTCAAATCATCAATATCACCTCCTCTTTTAATAAGATGCAATTTGGCATCACTAATAATTTAATATAATGTCCAATTAACAAGACCAATCACATAATCCCCTTTTTAGAACTTTTCACTTTTTGAAGCTAGAACTCTTGATACAGCTTGTCCAAACATAGTATTACCAGGAAGGACTGGATCTACATATGTTTTGGCACTATATACAATTTAATATGATAATGAATACCCACTAATCCATACTCTCATTGTTGCATCAATTGAGAAGTATAAATTTTCCAACAATACTTCACCATCTTTAAGTTGATTAACAGTTGGAGTTGAGGCTGTCTTAACTTAGAATACATCATTCACTCTTGGATATTTGGCATCAGGCTTCTTAATTAGTTATACTTATAGATTTGACATATTTGAGGTAAATATTTAAATTAGTGTATGTGATATAAAGTAAATTTAACAAGGCGTATTAATTGAATCAAATTAAGAATCTTTTTACTATAAAAAAATGTATATTTATTCTTTTAAATTATCTATGCAATGTATATAATAGTAATCAAAAACATTAGAAATATGTTTAATATGTATGATCATGGTCTTTATATGTTGGATAATCAATATTGGAATAAAAAGATGATTATAAAAAAAATTAAGTGATTTGATTTATTTATTGAAATGCATTAAATCGTTTTTGCCTAATTTTTTTAATGAAGATCTTTGCTCTCTTGCTGATATTAGTTATAGTGTCTGGTACTAATCATCAACATAGACTCAATTACACTAAGTAGAGATCGATCACTTCTGTGATGGCTGAGGTGGAAATGAAGATTAAATCTCATTCTCCATTAGATTCTGTTTTGAATGTACTTACATAATTTAGAGATTCTGTCAATGAGGAATAAGTCAATCATGACTAAATCTTTAATGTGGAATTAAATGAATGTTAGGCTGAATATGAATTTAGAAATGCTGAAATTCAAAACGCCAAAAGTACTCTCAGAGATTCTAATGCTCAATTAAGCACTTGTTAATATTCAAAATAAAGAACAATTGAATAATAATAAGTCAATTAATAATAAGAAAATACCTTCTAGTAACATCTAAATACCATTCTAACTACTGCTGAAACAGAATCAGGCTATTTTAAGAAGAGAGGTAGATAATATGAAGATTCATTACATGCTATAGATGAAGCATTGACAATATTGGAAGGAATTTCATCTGGATATAGAAGTTTCTCTGAATTAAGTAAAGTAAGTCAAAGAATGTTATAAACATCATTTGATATTAAGAAAACTCCAATTTATACTCCTATTTTTAATAGATTTATTTAATTGGCAAATCAAGGAGAATCAGTTGATTTGAGTTCAATTTAATAAGTAGAACATTTACTTAAAGATTTAAGATCCACAATTGAAGATGCATATAATTAATTTACAGAATCAAATGTTTAAAGTGTTGCATTATTTAATTTATAAAAGGAGAAGGTAAACAAAGTTTTATCAAGATTATAATAATAATATGAGAGATAATAAGTTAAATTAGATAAATTATCAGCTTGTATTGGAGTTCAATCAGCAGTATCAAATTCTGCTTCATCTAAATAATAAAGAAATCAATAATTATTAGAATAAGCTCAAGCCTTATGTTCAACTTTTTAGACTGAATATAATTATGGTACTTAATCAAGAAGAAATGAAATTTAATTGGTGAATCAACTTGAAGAGATGGTTAGATAGAGATTTGAAGAAGTACATGAAGAGAAGATAGTGTTAAAATTCGCCAAAATGAAATATTGAGTAATTCAAAATATAATATAAATTAATAATGGGAACTGCATGTTATTCTCATTAGACAAGAAAATAGCATCTAAATGATATTAGATTTGGATAATAGAATCTAATGTTTAAGATGGTAATTTCTGGTATCAAGGTTAAAAATATACAACAGTAAAGTGCATATGTGATAGTAAAAGTGAATGAACATCTCTATAAAACCACAATGATCAGATATACTAAAAATCCACATGTACTCTTACTCCTTTAGTATAGTGGCCTTAAACTTTTACTTTTGATTTACATATAGATCCTCAAAGTATGCAGACTCAATTCTTTACACTAGTACAATATTCAAATATCCTCCCAAGCAAATCCTCGACGATTCAGACAAAATTCATTATAGAATCAAATATACAATATATGAAATTGCTAGTGGACCTTAACATCATGATATTATGTTTAGTGTAATTTCTATTTTGCTATTTTAGAACAAATCCTCAATTATATTTGATATTAAAGTAGCTTAAAGATTACATTTTAAGATAAATACAAAACATATTCGTTGTATCTTAGAAGAACAATTAGGTGATATAGCCTATAGTTTTCTATTAAAAATTAAATCTCAAGAAAATGAATCTCAATCAGCAATTTCTCCTAAATATATGAATCCAACCTATTCATAAAATGATGATATTCCATATAAATATCAACATATTAAAGGTGGTTCATAAAGACATGTCTCTACTAAAAAAGCATTAGAAGCAAAGAATGAAATACTTTGGGAATTCAGAACAGAAGATTCCCCATCTATGGAATTTGACATTTTTGGAAATGATTTTTAAATTACTACATTTGTTTTTGTACTTTATGCTAATAAATAAACAAAATAAGAAGAATATAAAAGAATTGGTAGTACATATATTAGTTTTAATAAATTCTTTTATGATAATACAGCCTAAATTGCATAGACTGACACACTCTTAATTTAAGAAGCATAATTAAATGAATAATTGATTTCTGATGGTACATATATTGGTAATTGGACAGGAACATTTATTATTAGATCTAATCAATATGTTAGTTAATGTAGTGGAGTGAAAACAGAAACAGGAATAGTTAATTAATCTACTTTATTATTAAAGAAAGCTAAATCTAATAATAATACAAATAAAGAAGTAGATTGGCTAATTGGATTATAAATAAAAGTAGAAACATTATCTTAGACTATGAGAGATAAAAAGATTAAAGAATCTGAAAAAATAAGAAATGAAATTATATCAACTTTGGCTGAAAATCACAATATTAAATATTAAAGTGTTGATGATATGTTACATAGTTAATCAGTATAAATAAAATTATGGAAATACTTATTAGAATAGAGTAGTAAATAATAAACAGAAATGGTTAAAGAAATATGTTTTACTGTACTTAGTGAACTTATTTATAGAGATGATATGGATTTAGATCATTTGAGTATTGATACTTAAATAGAACGTATTCATAATGCTTAATTATTTATCACTTTAATGATTAAAGTTATGCCTCTTTGTTTATAAAGAGTTGTTGATACTTCTTGTTCAAATAAAGAACATGATTTTTTTGTTAAATTTGCTGTACTCTCCTATTTCAGAGTACCTCAATTTAAACAAGCTCTGTTTCCAAATATAGAAAATATCTTAATTCATAAATTTTATGATTAAGCATTCTAAAATGAAAAAGGATAATAATTAAAAAAAGAATTAGAATCATTAAAATTAGATATACCTGATAAATAAATTGTACATTTTTATTATCCTTTTGTTATATAATGGGTTAATTTTGTTTAATGTAAATTTGGATTTAATGTAAATTGGTAAAATATATAAGGATATGATGAAATTGTAGAATTGTTACTATCTAATATCTAATTAAAAAATCATAAATTTATTGAAGCATCATGTGCAATTATCAATAATTCTATGTTGCTTAGTAAATTTATTCATATATTATTCAATTAAACAAAATTATATGATGCAATATAAGTGTTTAATACTTTAAATATTGTAGATGTTTGGTTACAAAAAGTTAATCAAAATTATCATGTTTTACCTACTAATTTTGATTATTCTTTTTTTTTCAAGGGAATTAAATTAATCTTAAATGGTGATCATGCTGTTTCCATAAGTAAGAGTTTATAAATTTTATATAATAATTTCCATTTAATTACAAGTAACAATTATTAAACAATATAAATATAGCTGAACCAAAAAAAGAATTATGTGATTTCTTATTTAGTACTGATTTATTTTTTAAAATATTTATGCATTGGAGTCCTTTAGTTAGAAATACATTTATACATTTATTAATTTATAGAATTTAACATCGTCATAAATCTTTATAATCTGGATTCGAAAAAATTAGAGATATTAATAAAGAATTATAATATGCATTCTTTAAAGATTATTCATAAAAAGAAAGAGATCAATTAATAAATGATATGATCTATCTCAAATATTCATATATCATATAAATTATTAGAAAGATTTACTAATAATTTTAATTGTATAATGGAGGGAAACAATATGTTTAAAAAGTTATTTAAGAAAGAAGTCTTAAAGCTAAACTCATAAGAAAAAAAGCAAAAGAAAAAAAAGAATAATTATTACAAAATGAAAAATAAAATGAATAAGATTCAACTACTCTTAAGAATTCATCTAGAAAAAGTGAATTACCAGAAATCAGTTTCTAATCTTAAGTTAGTAAAGCTTAAAGTGCTATAGGATTTGCAGAAAGACCCAATAATTCTATGAAATCACTTGATGATGGTAATCAAAAAGTAGATGATGAATAAGTACCTGATAACACTCCAATCAATTCTGAATTCTATTAGAGTTTTTCTTCTTTTATTGATCTAAACAAAATACTTTAAGAAGTTGAATAAGAATAAGAAAATGAAGAAAATCGAAGAAGATTACCAAAAAAATAATCGAATAGATGTTTATCCCCAAACAATGTTACTAAATAATAAGATATGAAAATATTAACTAGAAAATTCCCTGAATTAGAATTTGAGACCTCAGGACTTAAAGCATCAAATCTGAAGTATCTTTAAATTGCTTATTAAGAATATACAATAGTATAAAAGGAATATTTAAGGTATATAATTATTTTTAGGTAGATGGATCAATCAAATGAAATGCAATCAAAGAAATTTGAATTAATTTGAATAAGTTAAAGATCATTAGGTTCCTCTTTTAATAATAAGAGTACCAAAAGACGAATCAAATTAAGAAGCTCCTTAAAGTGATGATTGAAGAATGCTAATTAATATTTCAATTTTTAATACCATTTACTATTTAAATATTCAAATCTTCAATCAGTTTTGCATTTTCTTTTTCTATTAACAAGTTGCCACGTCATAGAAATCTTTAATTATATTAAACTCTATTATATAAATTATATTAAGTATTTAAAAATCTATGACAGATATATAAGACTAAATAGAAACAAGTGAACGAGCAAATGAGATATAATAGGAATAAAGGGCATATGGAAATTCTTGTACTAAAAATAAAGATGAGCAAAAATACTTTTATCGATTAATATTAGCATAATTAATAGTCATTTTTATTTCAACCTTTTTACCCACTAAAAAGTACTTCTTCAATTCAATCATAACTTATCCAAGAAGTAACATCACTTTTGATGAATATTGTAAAACATATGAAAAATGCAGATAAAATTATTACTATTTTAATTCACAATATTATTAATAAGACTTAAATCAATATGAAGTTTGGAAGAATTCAGTAGTTCAAGATTAAACTGAATACAAAACATTATATTATTTTTCCCTCATTCTTTTACCTTCATTATTGATTATTTAATCAGTATTTAGAAATTGCTAATTATTTGTAAGCTTTTTGGTCTATTATTATTCTAGAAAAATTAATAGAAAATGTTCTACTACTTACAATATCCATCCATGAGTCTATTTATTTAAGTTTTTTCTCACTTAATAAAACAGGGAGAAAGTATTATTATTATTTATTTTATTAGATAAGAACATTTTTTACAATTTGAGAATACTAATTTTATATTAAATAGGAATTGTGACATTCTTTTACTTAAATCAAAAATTCTTGAAATGGTAACTTGAATTAAAATCTACAATTTAAAAATTGGTTAATTATTCCTTTATTATCATTTGTTTAAAGGAAATACTAAATTTTTTCGGTTTAACTCAATCTAATTGGATACCTCACATTATATTCATTTTATATACTTAAGTATATTTATTACATCTTAATACAAATTTATTCAAAGTAAAAAATACAATTAATCTTAGGAAAATAATAGATATATTATCCATAATTAATCAGCTTTATAATTAATAAAATAAAAACTATAATCCCTTTTTGTTGTTTAGGATGATTATAGAGAGGTAGCAGAGAATTATTTTGTTATTTCAAAGAAGAAGATGTACTCTTGGATTTTCGGAATCATTTTATCCATGGTTTTTAGAGATTATATATTTAATCTTTAAAATTTTATTGTTCTATCTGGAATCTTCGTGATCTTTGTTTGGGATACATCACTTGTATCTACAGTAAATTAATTATATTAATATTCATAGTCATCGAAATTCACTTTGAAAGATCAGTATCAAGCAGCAAGTTTATTCATTTTAGATTTCATGTTGCCAATCAGAAATATTATCCTAAGATTACTTGTTTGAAAATATGATTCATATTTTTATATAATAACATCAACATGAATCTGCTGCTAATGAATATAATCTCTATCTAAATTCTAATTGCTTATTTGAAGAGAAAGTATCAGTATCTTCATTTGCTTTTGCTTCTATAAATTTCGAGAAATTTGATTTTTAGAATTTAAAGAGCTTAGGTCTTTTTTATTTATAAGTATGACTTAAATTGTCATCTATGTCTCTGGGACTATGTTCCTCTGGCTATTGTTTATTGATATATGATACATTAATGTTTTCTAACATTCTTTCAATTTTCTGTATATTGGTTTCATTCTTTATTTCTTACATCACTTGTTATATTCTAAAATCTTTTGCTATTAACATATCTATGAATCAATTATATATGTCACCTTTTATTTCACTTTTTTGCTCTATTCCTATGCGATTAGATTTATATAAATAATAAGTTATAAACAAGAGCTTGCCTTCACATGTCTAAAATTAATCCATTTTTTATTTTTTTTACAAATTATAAACATTTATTAATAAATAGAGTTTAGCTTATTTGATAAATAATTTACAAGTATTACCACTCAGGTTCTTTGCAAGATTATGAATACATAAACATTACTATATATTAAAAAATAATCCTAAGAGATTTATTAATATATTATATTTTTATCACTAAATCTAGTTAATGAATGATAATAAATAAACAGAATATTGTAGTTAATATTATAGTTATAAAAATTAATTTAATTTTATGTTTCCAAAGATTCATTCAGTTAATTTAATCTAAGAACACTATCCAGTAAGTATTTCTTAAATAATTCAAAAATCTTAATTTATCATTTAATAGATGATTCATAAAGTAGACTAAGTAATTTTAATAATTAATTTAGATAATATAATATCAATATTTAATAGCTTAAAATTAATTTTTTATCCAATTATATTTCAAATGAATTTATCTAATTTTTTATTATATATTTCACTTATTTAATTATCCATTATTAAGAATTCATATTAAATCCTTTTCTTACTGATAATTTTATTTGATATGTACTCTAAGTATATATTTATAGCCCTATTATTTATTTAAAGTCAAAAAAGTTTCAAGTTTTTGATTTGAAATGTGTAATTAAAGAATAAAAATGATAATAAATTAAATACTTTTATTCTTATGGGTGTGAAGTAAAAAAATTAAGACTTAAATTATTTTTCTTCATAGTTGAAACATTCTTCAGATTGCTTAATTAATATTAAAAGTTGAATCCAGTTAAAAATGTATTAAAATCAAGAAATTTTATTTATTCTTAAAAATTGATCATGTATTTTGATATATTTAAATAAACCAATAAAAAATATTCATTTTAGGGATTATGGAAGTTTATTATAACAATAGTTATTTATGATAATAAAATGGATTACATCTTTTTTAGGGGTTATTTCATCTTGTAATCTTATCTTATACAGAGAAATTTATTTAATTTATAATATATTCATACACGAAAAACATTCAGATATTCCTTCTAATTTAAAATTGCTTTCATATTGTTATTTTATAGATGGGCTTGTCATTTATGAGTACTCTTCTATAAAATAAATGGTATTTCGATTAAGGTTTTAGAGTTGTAGTATAGTACTTTCATAGAAGAAGAGGTCTGTAAAGTAACTGGATTAATATAATACTCTTAACCAACCCTCACAGTTTTTCTATTATTTAATATCATAAACTTGTCACAAAACCGCTTTGATTTATCACTATAAAATTAGATATTCTCATAAACTCATTTTTAGTATAATAATTATATTTATCAAGATATCCCTTTAAATTATAAATGTGAAAAAAACATAACCAAATAACTTTAAGTATGGCATTTTTTTCTAAGTAAGAGTTATAATAGGTCACCTAGTTAATTTTAATTTTTCGGATATACTATAAGAAATTTGACCTTTCCATTTCAACATTTACATGAAAGTTAATGACATTCCTGGATTTTTTACTCTTATCATACATCTTGTTTTTTTAATTAAGTTTGTTTTCAGAGTTAGAGCTTTGGTTTGGAAAATTTGAGTGGGAGTCTAAAGTAAGAATAAATTTATCTTTTTCTCTAAATTTGCATGTGGCACCCATTTTTATAAAAAAAATAATTGAAAAAGAGACTAATTAATTGTGATAAATAATAAATATTTAGAAATTTTAGAATATATTTAAGCATAGATTTTTGACAAAACAATTAATAAAATAGATGATGAGCTATTCTGATATTAAAAAGTATTTCATTTAAACTTTATTGGTATGAATTATCAGTATTCAAATATTTGAATCTAATTAATAATTTAATTTTGGGGTGAAAATGACTTATATCATGAATTTAGAAAAAGTCAGAATTTAATGTAATGAAATTAGTTGGTGTTAAATAATGTTTAATTACTTTTTTTCAAAAGGAGAAATATAAATTATGAATTAACATTCAAATATGTTTGAATATTTTTATTTTTTACTTTAATTTATTTGCATAAACTTTAATTATTATTATTATAAAATTGATGTATTTTGAAACTTATAATTAGATAAAGTCTTTAGTATTTCAGACCTAAAGAAAGTTATAGGATTTTGCTAATACTGTAAAATTAATTATTAGATAGTTATATATAGAATATTTTAGTAAAAATAACAAAAAAATGTATTGATAAGAATCAAAAATTTTTAAAGTCTGTCTTATCAATTATTATGCACAAAAAAATTTGTAAAACTGCATTTAAGCCTGTTGATTTAAACCTTGTTAAACATATTTAATAATCTATTTTCTAAACTTTCAAAAAACCTAGAAGTAAGCACAAGTAGTTCAAACTTAGGCTATGATTGATTTTATATTCTTTAAATTTTAGTTTTCTTATTGACAAAAATTGAAATCCAAGATATGTTTAAGTTTTTATAATTTAATATCTCCTTATTATGTTTAATTTATTTAAGAATTATTAATTTAGCTATTAGAGAAATTTAATATGATCAAATTATTTATAATTATTCTTAATTCATGCATGAGACCAAATTATTGACATTTTCGTTCTTTTATTGTATATTTAATTTAAATAACAAGTTATTTTGTTTAATAATGTTATTTCAGTAAAAACAGATTTCCCATAAAGAAAAAATTTAATCTTAGAACATATTGAATTAATAATTGTAAATATTAAATTATTATTTTAATTCAGTTATTGGCTTTTTATTCTTATTCTTTTAAATATGACTCATATTGCGATTTTAACATTTTTTACCTAAAGTAAAATATGATAAATGTAGCTGTAGAAGTTAATGTTCCTCCTACTCCAGTAAAAGCTGCTCTGATTGCTACTTTTCTGGCAACTTGTGAAACTAAAACTTCAACAGCAGCTGTTCCAAGGCCTTCTGCCACTATTGCAGCCCCACAAGATGCCACTGCAGCACCTATAGAAACTATAACAAATCCTGTCTTAAGACCAAATTCCCATTTTGTAATAGTTTTGATAAGATTTATAATTGTATTTGCATTATTTTAGAGGATTGATGTATTCACTTTAATTGGCGAAATTTTTGTATTTTTGCAATAAATTTCCATCTTTAAACACATCAGTACATCATTAATTGCATTTTATAAAAACGCAGAATTATTTTTAAATCTTTCATTCAACTAACACCATTCTAAAATTTTACCCAAAATTTCTTTTACATTGTCTTAATTGATTTATTTGACAATAAAACATTAGAATTATTAAATTAGTTATTTTTTGCCTTCTAATGTATCTTCATCTTCTAAAATATAAGTATCGATTTAATTTTTTAAAAGGGCAACAATCTATTCAATTTTAATTTAAAGCATTGAAAGAACAATTTCATATAAATAAAATAATTTTGAGTCTATTTATAAATTTAGTTTTAGTTAAAAATCTTAATTTTATTTATTTTCATTAATTATCTATAACATTTTTTTTTGAATTTAAGTATTTTATTCTAAAATTTACTCTGATTATAAATTTTTTTTAGGTTTAGGAAATTCAATACATTAATTATTCTTTTAATACATTTCTCTATAAAATGTGTACTTTCCTTCCAGCAAGCCATGGTAAGCTTCCTCCCAATTTTCAATGTAATCTTATCTTGTATTTTACTTTGTTTTAACTAAAACCAAAGAAGCCCATTTATTATTTTCTTTAGTTAATTATTTTTTATCTTACAACAATAGATAAATGGGATCAATTGTATCCTTAATAATTTATGCATCTCTGTTGGACGAATCAATTATAAAAAATCCTAATACCTTTTTAGTTTTAACCATATGATTATATAAGCTAATCCTATGTGCAATTCTAATTTATTATGATATATTATCATCAAATCCTGGACAATCGTAAAACCAAACATCTCCTATTTGCATATCTGAAATTTTTTATGTCTCACTCATACATCCATGTTCAATCTTAAATTATGTTTCATCTTTACTTACATAACAAAGTTCACTTATTTTCTTCTCTATTGTTAAACTTTCAGGATTTTTGAGTAAATTTATTAAAGTACTTTTGCCAACTCTGCTTTTTCCAAATAGAAATACCCCCACTTCTCTTTCATTTTCAGGTCCTTCCTATATGTGTTAAGTAATTTATTTAAAATTTTAGATTATGCTTTCAACCATTAAAGTGCTATAAGAATTCCAGCATTTAAAATTAAGGATTAAATTTTTTATTTCATTTACATTTGTTGATGCAAATTCTTTGGGTATATATTTTTTGAACATATTATTGATAAATTCTATTTCAGATGATTTTGCTATTAGAGCTTGTATTAGAAGGTTTTCAAAAGAAATTCGTTTATCTTATAAAAAACTTTCTATTATTTTAATATTTATCTAGTTTAAATATTAATTAATTTATTCGTGATGCTATTAATTTTAATTATTTATTGCTTTAAACAAATGATATATGGATTCTAAACTTTAATTAGATTATTTCTAAAAAATATTATTTAGTTTCTCGATAAGACTGACTAGACAATTATTTAAATCTTATTCGTCTTGTAGATTCGGAATTTATTACAAATACAAAAGTTAATCCTAATAACTTCTTAAAATTGTAGTAATTTAAATAACATAATCTTCCATTTATTCTTACAAAAACATACTCATAGGTCCATAATATAACTCTTACACGTTCTATATTTTGTAAAATATATCTTAATTTTTGAAAAAAATTTCTTCATTTTTACTACTAAAGATTAATCTCAAAGCCTGCTACTTCAAAATATGTTTAATGTCTATAACACATTTCTTGATATTTTTAACAAGAGAATAAGAAATTGCTTACTTATTTTTAATATTTAATATCAAAGAAACATAAACATTCTTAAACTCCAATTCTCCATAATTAAATAATCCATAATCAGTAATCTAATTAAGTTATTCTTGTTGAGTATTTCCTTAAAGTTTTTCAAAATTAACAATTATGTGGTATAAACAATCTTTAAATTGAAGTAGAATCTTATTTAAGATTATTCTGGTAACACATTATTTAAGACATAATTATACATCTTGTATACCCTCTAAGGAGTATGGTGTATTAATAAGATAAGAGACTTTTGATTCTTTTTTTAATTTCACAATTTTTATATATTCATCTTGTACAATCACATTTTTATCTTAGAAATGAGCGTATAATCCATCTACATCTTCATGTTAAAACCCAAAAACAGCAGTATTTTTTATTTTTATATTTACTCTATCCTATAAGAAGTTGAAGATTGAGTTTAAATGAACTTTAAGTTTAAAAATAACTCATTCAATCTTTATTTAGGGTCGTTAATTTATTATAGCATAAATAATTATCTAAAGTTCTTAATAGAATTTCGAATTATAAATTGCTGTAATAGAATAAGATTAAAAATTCTAATAGAATTACTATTTTAGATGAGAATTAGAATTAGGATACGGTCAAAAATGATCTAGTTCCACAATTGACTGAAATTTTATATTAATTTCTATTGAAGAAGGTAAAACAAGATTTTTTAAAATTGAAATAGAGTTTTGGATTGGGTTTCGAACTTGGAATCACTATTGTGCCTCCACTTTACATCTAATTTTTTTCATAGGACTTCCATAAGAGATGGATTTAATCTTGTGTCATAAGTTCTATGAGTATAGGATAAATAAAATTTAATTATGATAGAATTTACACACTAATAATAAAAATAATTAATTATATAATAAAAATTATGATAATAAATTAATTGATTGTTATTTCCTTTAATATTTTTTTTAAATGATAATTTACTTATAATTACTGATATAAAAATTATACTATTACAATTCTTAATTCTATAAATATTTATAAAGTAATTTTGATTCTACATGTACATTCTAATTCATTTGTTTAATTTATTAGATAAACCACTTAAGAATATATAGACCAGCCATTTTCTATAATTCAAACTTCCTGAAAAGTTTAATAAGTTATATTGATATATAAATAATATTGTTTGAAATTAAAGTAATAAATAATCATCTATAAAGAATATTATAATCATATTAATTCATTATATATTATTATAAGTAAAACAAAAAGAAGAAAATGATAGGTATTTTAAATATAAATATTTTATCAATACAAATCATAACTCTAATCTGCTTAAGTATTTGAACTGACTCTTCTCTGATAAATAGGAATTTTTTTAATAGAGGTAAAAATATAAATTTATTCAACAATCGAGAGCAAATTCTAATTTGACTCATTTTCTATTTTTTTGACTTTAATAAAATACTTTTTAATCAAAGCTATTAGCTAGCATTAATTAAGTATGATTTAGAGGATAATAAAAATAAAATAAACCCATTTTAGTCAAAGATCTTTTATTATAAAATCTAGCAAATTATTAAGTTTTCTATGCATAAAATACCTCAATTAATTAATAAGTTAAGTTAGAAAATTAAAAAATTTTTGTATCAATATTTCAAATATTTATCTATAATTTAAGATATCTCTAAATTTATTTAAGAATAAAAAAATAAGTAATTAGATTCATCAATATTTGGTTAAACAAAGAGATGAATACTTTTTGAATATATCATGACATGGGATTAATCTTATATTTCTGATTATTTGAATTGTTACTATTTAGTAGAAACTATTTAAGCTTATTTGACCACCTAACAGCCCATTTAATAAACAAATTAATATACCAGTTGTCTTCTAATTATAATTAATAAAATATAGATCTAAAATATTCATTATTACATAAGGTGAGAGTAATTTATTTTTATTGTTAAGATTATATAATTATGAATGAATGATACAACAAAAATAATTTAATATATTCTTATATCAATAAATTCCTAAGATTTTAAGGCATTTAGGTTATTAATGAAATATTGACAATGAAATAAATTTTTAAAATGATTACTTATTTGGATAGAATGAAATTTATTAGGGAAATAAAATATGATTAAAGAATAAATTATATATTGATATAATGAGATTAATAAATATTATAAATTGTCTGTTAGAAGAAAAAAGAGATGTCATAATTTTTAAAACCAGTATAAGCATCATCACCACCAAAATCTAGAAATACAATATCTCCAAATACATAGTCTAAAAGTCCACATTACACTGAGTTATAATAAGGTTCTTCTTATATAATTTAGTTTTAGGATCGACATTACAAAAATCATAATAGAGTTTAAGGAATTCCCATTACACAAGTAAGTTTGAGAAGAGCATTGATATGGATATGAAATAAAGCAATACATTTATAAATCCAGAATTTGAGATAAAGAAATTAATGAATTTAGTGGAATTATAATAACACGAAATAAACAATTGGAAACGTCGTTATGAATAAGCAGAAGCTAGAGTATTATCTAAATATTAAATTAGTGTATTTCATCTAATCAGACTTAAACAATGCTTGAATATGAAAAACATTTAGATTAATTGACTAAAGAATTAAAAAATTCAATATAATAAAATGATGAACTTAGTAGTAAATTAAGAGAAAAAGATACTTAATTAATACGATTAAATAAATAAATAGATATTTAGAAATAATAATTGAATGATTATTAATCTGAATTAAAGTATTTATAACATGAAAAAGTAAATATGGATAAGGATGCTTCTATTTAGTTATTTTAAAAAGATTAGAAATATAATTAAAATTTATAAGAGATTTAATAAGCACATTTAGAATAATTATAATTGATGGATGATCAAATATAGAAATTACAAGATGAATTAGTGAGAAGAAATTAAGCTATTGAATTTTAGAAATAAGAAATTGTATAATTGGATAAGATTGTAAATGAGATAAAAACAGGAGAAAAGAATTTAATTTAATAATTAGAAGCTCTAAAATTAAAATATTAGGATTTGTAAGAGGAAAAGAAAAGAGAAGTAAATAAATTAATATAATAAAATGAATAATAAATTAAATCATAAGAAAAAGAATTTTTAGATGAAAAGGAGTGTTTAGTTCATAGAATTAGTTAACTTTAATATGAGAATAATATTTTGAATTAATAAATATAAGAATAATAGAGTAATTATTAATTATAAATATAATAGATTTAATTTAAGGATTATAAGAGGAGATACAATCTCAAGTAGAATAGAATTGTAATTTACAAGAGTAGAATTAGTTGAGTTCTAAAGATTTAGATTAAAAATATAGAAAATCAATTTCAGAAATAAAGATGGAATATTAATAATAGATTAATAAATTATTATAAGAGATTTAAAAATTGAATTAATAATTGGATTAATGTTAAAAATAAATATAAGAAAATTAGTAATTGAATTAAGAATTATAAATTGGATTAGAAAACTTAAATTAACATAATTAAACTACATCATCTTAATTAAAATAAGTATAAAATGATTATGATTCATTGTAATTACAATATGAAAATGATATATAAGAGTAAAATTAAGATATTGAATAATTAAATGAATAAGTAAATCAATTAACTGAATTATTGGAATAAAGATCAAATGAATATGATGAATGTAGATAATAAAAGGGATAGTTAGCATTAAAAAATAATGAAAATAATGTAATTATTGTAAAATTAATTATTAGTTATTAATATAAAGAATGTAAGTAGAATTAGAATGTTAAAAATAGAAATTGATAGAGATATAAAAATAATAAGAAGTATCAGAATAAGTAAAAGAAGAAATCAAGAGATCTTAGATTGAATAAATTAAGAGATAGATGGAATCATAGGTTGAGATATTAGAGAGTGAGAATAGAACTCTTAGATATTAAATAGAGATGAAGAATAGAGAATGTGAAGAATGGAAACAATAGTATACTAGAAATTAATGATTTTTTATATTATCAGTTACTGTTGATTTATATCTTTGATAATTATGAAACCAATTTTTGAAAAAGTATTGAAATGAGTCCAATAATGTCAACTTGTGTCATCAAGGCTGCAATAATATAGTCATCTATATCTAATTCATGTTTCTAATTATAATTATTATTTTCTTACTTCTCCATTTACAATAAGAAGTGTATCTATTATAATATGCACTCCATATAAGATATTGAGGAATGACAAAATAAATAAAAATATGAGTGATAATTTTAAGTAGAGGAATAAGAAAATAAATAACAGAGCAATAGTAAAAACTATATATATTAAACCTTTATTTAGATTGATTTCTTATTTTGTTAAATAAGAATAAATGAGGAGTGAAATGATAATACCTATTTGTAATGTAATCAATGAAATGATATGATTTGAGTATGTATGATAATGATGGGTTGTGTAAAAAAATATGTATGAGATAGAGAGTGTAAAACAACTATAACAGATATAATTATAGGGATGTTGTTTGGCTAATCTTGATTTACATATAAATTTACTTTTAAAAATTGATTAGCAAAAATATTACTAAGATCAATAAAACCATAAATATCCAAAATAAAAATGGTCTGTTGCAAAGGTAATCAATTATTGGATATTGGGAATATGCTATCAATGTAGTAATGAAAGTAAATCCAATTTGAAATAAGATTATCAGAAACACCTCATTAGGCAATATCTTACCTTTCTGATGAAGCTTAATCTTGCATACTCAATTTTTTGTTGCTCAGTATCTACAATCTCAATATCGAATGCCTAATAATTATTCTATTCATAGTCCATTTTTATTGATTAAATTATTTATTTATAAATGACTGAAGCATAACAATTAGAAGAATTTACAATATATGGAATTCAAAGTGAATTTAGTGCAAGAGGTCAAATCAAATATGAAGATCTAAGAATGCTCATATCAGATTATATGTAAATGTAACCTATCTTCTTCTTAATTGTTCAAATCCTTGAACAAGAACATTAAATTTAGATAGTTGAAAAGATCAAAATTGATATCTAAACCATCTTTTCAACTTTTAGATCCCTTTCTTTTTTACAAGAAGTTCCAAGAGTATATTACTTATTCTCTATCTAAGTTCCTAAATGGACGTTTAACACACCTTAATGTTCGTAATATAAAAGCAGCAATTTAACTCTATCATGATGGACTTCTTACGTAATTGCATATTGTTTTATTTAGGATGAAGGATATTAAAGATGCTTGTCTTATATTTCATCTTCGAGAGTAAGAGTTAATGAGTGAAGGAGTACCATGTAATGCAACTGAAATTAACAATTTATTATGGGTAAAAACATTTATATCATTTTCTTTATTACAGGCAATAGGAAAAGCTATAAGCAGTAGTGTTTTGGAAGATTGGATTAAGAGATGCACTGATTTTCTATAGATTAAAGGTTTTATTCAAGAATTTGAGTTTCTCTACCTTATGGCCAATACAGTTGACAGATGGGCTTATTATGAAAAGATTCCTAAAACTAAAATGGATCTTACAAGAGATCCAAAAATGGTTTAATTATTTTTAATACTTTTAGGACAATCTCTATGTAGTAGATTAAACAGGATATAAAACTGCTAAGAATCCAGATGCCAAAATTCAACATTATATGAATTATCAATATAATATGGATAAGGCTGTCTTTAAGGGAAGATCTTTAAAAGATAGAAATGAATATTACATTTAAAAAAGAACATAAAAACATCAATAATTTTTGAAAAACAAGGATGCTGGTATTGGTGAATTTAAAAAACTCTTAAGAGATCCTGAATTATATGTTGAAATAAAATCCAAATTAAAAAATGCTTAATAAATTTTAAATCATTCTAAATTAAATGGAAAGATGTTAAGAGTATAATTATTAGAAGAATTTGCAGGATCAAAAGAATTTTTGTAATCTTAAAGTGGTTAACACAATAAATAATTATAATAAGAAGAATCAAGAAAGAGCATACCTACAATAAAATAATTAAAGGAACATCCTTAATTCTAAAAATAAACATAGAAAATATAGATATCAGAAGCTATAGAAGATATTAGATTAGATGTTTAATAACATAAAAAAATGATGTAAGATCCAGCATTTATGACTGAATATTTATAACGAACATCTAGTGCAGTTAGTACAAAACCATCAATGAGAAAAAATACAAGTGGTGCAGTTTAATCTTAAACATCTTTAAGACCATCAACTGCTTTAGTGATGCCAACATATACTAAAGTATCTAGACCTATAACAGCTATAAGTAATCAAGAACATTAGAAACCAAGATTATCATAAACAAAAGTTAATTAATTTTTAATTATTTAAGATTCCATAAATATTAGATGAAGAAATTGAAATATTTTAGAATGAACAATAAGAAAATAAGAATTAAAATACTGTATTTTATGGTTCTTCCAATTCTACTAAGCGTTTATATAATATAGATTTACCATGGCATAAAATGTAATTGCAAAATTAATGATTTTATTTTAATTAATAAAATGTAAAAAAGGGTATAAATCGAGAGTAGAAAAGTATAAACAGTGTATCTTCCTCTAGCTGCATCCTCATTAAAAATTCATTCTAAAATAACATCTTAATCATAATCATAAACATTAACATAATCATAACATAACACTATCAAAGTCAATTAAAAGTAAATAAAAGTACACAACCGATCATTAAAAACAAGAAACAATATACAAAAAGAAATGTTATCATAAACTGATAGTTGTACTAATAAAGTATTAACTGAGAGAAATTTAGAAATCGATAGTTCCTTAATTGAACCATAAACAACTACTAGTATTAAACAATTTCAACTTGTTTGGTAATCACCTTATAGACCACATATATATACTATTTATTTTCCATATCCATGTAAAATTAGACAATATTTTAGAATTACTTCAACAAACAAGATCTTAACAATTTTTAGTAGAACAAATTAAAAAGCCATTATATTATAAACTTTAAGGATAAGTACCTTTTAAATGTGTTTTGAGTGCTTTTGAGGCTGCTGGATTTGAAAAGAGTGATGAAGATAATTGGTTAATTTATTGGGGATTAGCTAGTAAGGAAACTTTAGATGAAATGAAATAGTATTAAAAAACTAATCATTTTCCTGGTTGTTGGAGTATAGGTAGAAAAGATAATTTATGGATTCATTTATCTAAAGTTAAAAGAAGATTTCCAAATGAATATTCCTTTATTCCAAACACTTATTTATTGAAAAATGATTTTGACAGATTTGAAAAAATTAGAGAATTTGCTCCAAAGAATACTTTTTGGATCAAAAAACCAGTTGCATCTGCTAAAGGTAATGGTATAAAATTAATTGATAAAAATACTAAATTGACAGCTGATAAAAGATATTTAGTAATGGATTATATTTCAAATCCTCATTTACTTAATAATTTTAAATATGATCTAAGAGTTTATGTTTTAATTACATCTATTGATCCATTAAGAGTTTATATGTATAAAGATGGATTGGTTAGATTTGCTACTTAAGAATATTCACTTAAAAGTGAAGATATTAAGAAGAGATTCATACATTTAACTAATTTCTCAGTTAATAAATAATCTCCAAATTTCATAGTTAATAATTAAGAGATGGAATAATAAGTAAAAGCCTCTAAATGGTCGCATAAGGAATACAAATAATAATTAATGGCTTAAGGCATTAATCATAAATTATTATTTAAATCAATTAAAGATGTAGTATTGAAGACCTGTATTGCAGCTGAAACTCTTCTTCTTAAAAATAGAATAAGTATATTCTTACATATCAATTAGCTATGGAACATAAAAATAATTATTTTGAATTATTTGGATTTGATATATTGATAGATGAATAATTAAAACCTTGGTTGCTTGAAGTTAATGTATGTCCTTCCTTAAATTCATCATCTTAATTGGATACATAAATTAAAACTAAATTGATATCAGATATGTTCCATTTAATAGGGATACAATATCATACTAAAAAAGCATTTAGGATACAAATAAAAAAGAAACAATACGAAAGGAATATAAATGTAATTTAAACCATAAATACAACAAATTTTAGATAAAAAGTAAATTAAGAAGATCTAGATGTTATGATACAATCATTAGAAGAATAATTGAGACTAGGACAATTTAAATGTTTGTATCCAAATAAAAAAAATATCTTTGAATATGAAAAATATTTTGAATATCCAAGATTTCATAATAAACTAATATAAAAATATTTTGAAGATGGATCAAATTGGATTATTTGAATATTAATTTTGTTAGACCTATATTGAAATACCTTTTGAAAATTTTTATAATCTCTCATTAAATTATTAGATTAAAAAATTATTAATATAATAATTATTTTTAGATCTGAGTTTGTTTGACTGAATATTAGATCTTTAATTAGGTTTATTTTTAGACCAAAAAAATTATTTAAAATTGTAAAAATTCTTATAAAAATAAGAATAATTAATTAAGTAAATCAATATTAAAACATATCATTTGATATTCTGATTCTTATTTTTTAGATATTCTTCAAACTATGAATATATAAATATATAGATTACATTTATTGCTCCAAATTAAGTAACAGGTTTAATAGTAGGAATTTAAAAATTGAGGATATTCAAATTAATTGGATTCAATACATTATCTGTTAAAATTCTTTAATTATTATTTTTATCATCATCATTATTTTCTTCAATAGAAGGTTCATATATTTAAAAAAGATCAAAATATGATTAAATTTTGCGTTCAAAAAATCTAAAATAAATTTTTGTAGCCTTTTCCTTAAGAGTCCATTTAGAAAATAATTTAATCATCATGAATCCTTACTTCTCAAATTTAAAATTCAATTTTTTGATTTGAGAACTAATTTTATCAAAACAAGTTTAAAATTATTCTTATTCAAAAGTTCTGAATTTTGATAATTTTTAAACACTTTTTTATGAAATTTATTTGATTTCTTCATCTGTTTCACATTAATTTGATGATGATAAAGGACCAAAATTTGCTAAATGTGTATTATAATTATTGGATTCATATGATTTTCTTTCAGTTTCTTAAAATGTCTTAAAATTCTCATAATTAAGTCTAGTTGTAATTTTAATAGGAGATGTCTCATTTATAATTTGATGAATATCTATTTAATGTGATAATCTTTATTTAGTTTCTTAGAATTGAAGTAGTTCCTAAGATTAATCTGTTTTTAATCTAACTTTAGTTTATAATTGACTACTCTAATATTCATAAGTTTATTTTGGTGATTGTTTATTATCAAATATTTTAATGATTTCAGAGTATTACTTTGCTAATTTGTAATTAGATTTCCTCATTTTAAACTAATAAATCAAATCATCAATATTAAGGTTGCTCCTTTATGAAGAGGATGATTATCCAATTGTCGAGATTTATGAATAAAGATCTTGTTTGAGGTTTTATCTCCTCATAAATTAAATTCAAATTGTAATTATCGTTATAATATAAAAAATCAAAATGATCTATTATTATCATTAGTTCTTCGTTATTATGCTTATGCTTTCCCTCCTTTACCTTTAGGCTATTGTACTGGCTCTTCTTCTTCTTCTTCATAATAGCCGTCAGCTTTAATTATGTGAAATAAGAGTACCCATATCTTCACCCATTTCTTACATATTTCTTAACTAATGATCTCTATAAGCAACTAATCGCAACACCAATTTATAGACCTTTTTAAGTGATCAAATGTACTTGTTGTGGTTTGACAACATCAGGATCTAGGAATTCTTGATGCTCATTAAACAATGCCTCTACAATATCTTCAGGTTCAACTAAAAAGATCAAATTATTCAAATGAATAGCATAACACTTCTTCTTTTTCTTATTCACTTTCTTATTCTCTACAGGATGATATAACAATCCAATAATGGGTGGATCAAATTTTAATACAAAACCCAAAGGTTAATAAGGTAATTTGTTCATTTTAAAATTATATAATAATCACTTATTTAATTCATAATTCACAATTTCTACTTAAAATTTGTAAGAATAACTCTTGTTTATTTTTTTTATTTGATACAAAAACATATTAGCTTAGTATAAAATATCGTAAGTTTAGAATTTGAATGAAATACCTTTAATTTTGAATTGAATATTATATATTTAAATTTAAATTATTTGATACTGATGATATATTAGATAGTGATTGATTTCAAATAAATATTAGGTTATATAAATATATTTATATTACCTTAATTTATGAATATCTCATTATTTTGATTATATATTTTAATATAATAATTATATATATATATCTTGTTCAAATATATAATAAAGATCATTTTTTCTGTAAAATTGGATATGAAGCAGCTGCACAAACACCACATGTATTTCCAGGTGCCAATCTAATATATCCATTTTCACCCCATTTAGATCCCCATTAATGTCTTACTTTCCAAACTCCATTCTAATCAATACCTACCAAGATAGATCCAGATGTCAAATTCTGTTTACAATTATTGAATATTCCACCCTCTATAATAAATGATTTATAATATTATTACTATAAAATGACCAATTACTAGCATCAACTCCAATAGAAATAGCTTAATCTAAAATAGCAGTTTAGAGTTCCTCACAACCATCAACATCAATAAAACCTGTAACATATTTGAAATCTCTTTAAATTGAAGTTTTGCATGTTTAATCTTTTCCTACATATGGATAATCTGACGCACTTGCAATGCCGTGATCTCTGACGTATTCAAATCCAGAATCCATCCATCCTCCAGTACAACCTTAATTACCATATGGACCTGAACAATCCAACATATCCTACTCAGAGAGTGAGGATTATAATCCAAAATTGATATTGCCGTTGATTTCTAATACACCTACTGCAGCAAATGCCCATGAAGAACCACATTATGTTCCTTAATCTTTAATTGGTGGCACCTTGCCTTCTTCAACCCAATCTCTAGCTTATCCATTTGGAACATAATCAAATGATTTTGATTTAATACTATTCTTAGGTTTCAAACTCAAATATCTTTATACAAATTCTTATTCTGTCAAGTCTGCAAATTAGTTAGTCTCCAAAGTATATGTATACTTACCAGATTTATCATTGTTATGTGCCTCAATTAATTAAGCATTTTATTAGAACACTAAATAACGATACCTAAACTTTTAAATTATCAATTATACATCTCCTCTTGTTCACTACTAAATTTTTTGTTGTATTAGATTTTCCAATCATTAAATTGTTTAACTTTCTGTAATTCATATAGATCTTCTCCATTCTATTTTAGATATAAACCTGCTCCTATTAACAATAAGAGTCCAACAGATATCAATGATTTTTCCATATGATACAAAAACTATATGAATAAATAAATTAAATTAAAACTTAAAAAGATCATCCTCTAATAGTTCCAAATTGATATTTCATTACTATATATAAATAACTTATTAATAAGTATTCTTAATTAAAGACTAGAAGCAATGAATTAATTATAATGTACTTATATGATTTTTGATATTGTTTAATAATATAGATCATTCAGTATTTACCACTTATGGTTCTTTCTCCTTTTATTTGCTTTTAGAATTGCTACTTTTTTTCGATGATTTTTAACTTCCATCTTTGATAATATTCTCCAAAGCAAATCTCTTTTTGTTTTTTAAAGATATTGAAATAATATTTGGAATCTTAGTAGGAAGTTCTAAATAATCAAGTGGAACAAATTTATCAACATGAACCTTGTTTTTCTTTTCAAATTCATCTATAAATTTTTATGTCTCTGCACATTGTTTATAAACCTTTGCCAATTATTTATAATGGATTGCTTATTTCTTATTTGATGTTTACATTTACTCTAATTTTATTAATTTTCACATTTCTTAAAAAAGCCTGCTTTTATAGCTAAATTTGGTATGAAAAGTTTTGAAATTAAAATTTTATATTCCAAAATTAATTATTTCCAGGATATTTAAATATAAACATCCATTATATTAATAGTTTATTTTAATAAATAGTTAAATTACTAGAACTCAATTCATTTTACCTAAATCCCTAGACTAATATCCTGATTCAATTTATAAGTATTAAAAT